>JAJPUD010000311.1:410116-475641 GCA_023553655.1 Myrmecobius fasciatus
TTGGTTGCATTTTATTTTCTGTTTGATTTTTCTTGTGCAACAAGATAATTGTATAAATATGCATGCATATATTGGATTTAACATATATTGGATTACTTGCCATCTAGGGGAGAGAGTGGGGGGAAGGGAGGGTAACAACAAAGAAAAAGTAAAAAAAAGAGTCACCTATGATAAAATGGATAATTTCAATTATACAAGATAAAAAGGGTTTATACAATCAAATCCAATAAAGTTAAGAATAAAAAGCAAACAGTAAACTAAGGGGAAAAATCTTTGCAAAAAATTTGTCATAAAGGTCTCATTTCTAAGATATATAAAGAACCAATTAAAATTTCAGAAAAAACTAATCCCCAGTTGATTAGAGAAATACAAATTAAAGCAATTTTGATATTTTGCCTCTGACCCCTCATATTGACAAAGATGACAAAAGAAAAATGATAAATATTGGAAGAGTTGTGGGAAAGTAAGTATAATGACATAAAGCTGGTGAAACTATGAATGGGTACAATCATTTTGAAAAACAATTTGGCATAATCAAAATTACTATACAATGTTTAGCATACCCAGTTATATCTCTGTAAGGCCTATAACACAAGTTGATTAAAAAATAAAAGAAGGAAAAGTTCTAAACTGGAAACTATAAGGAACACTACTAGACTCCAAGAAATGAAGAAATTGATGACCTCAAAGAGACATGGAAGTTTCATCTTATGTGAACTGCTGTAAAGTAACCAGAAACAGATTAACAATTTATACTGTAACATCAATATTATAAAAACAATCGAGATCATTTTGGGGGGGGGGAGGTTTAAGAGCTTTTTTTAAATTAAAGCTTTTTATTTACAATACATATGCATATGCATGGTTAATTTTTCAACACTGATCCTTGCAAAGCCTTCTATTTCAAATTTTTCCCTTCTCCCCCACCCCCCCTTCCCTAGATGGCAGGTAGTCCAATATATGTTTAAAATATGCTAATATTTTGTGTAGATAAGATTTTTCTTGCACACCAATGATAAGTTTGGAAATATGTATACATATATTCGATTTGCCAATATTTTAACATAATTAACATGTAGTGGATATCCTGCCATTTAGGGGAGGGGTGGGGAGTTGGGGGGAAAAATTTGTAACGGAAAGCTATGTAAGGGTTATTGTTGAAGAATTACCCACACATATGTTATGCAAATAAAATAAAAATAAAAAAAAATATGCTAATATATGATAATTCCAATGTGTATACAAATTTATACTTATTTTGCTGCACAAGAAAAATTGGATCTACAAAGAAAAAAAACAAAAAACAAAAAACAAAAAAAAAAAACCTGAGAAGGAAAACAAAATGCAAGCAAACATCAACAGCAAGCATAAAAATGCTATGTTGTGCTCCACACTCGGTTCCCATAGGCCTCTCTCTGGGTGTAGATAGCTTTCTTCATCACTGAACAATTGGAGCTGGTTTGAATCCTTTCATTGTTGAAGAGGGCCAGGTCCATCAGAATTGATAGTTGTATAATCTTGTTGTTGCCATGTATAATGGTCTCCTGGCTCTGCTCATTTCACTTTGCATCAGTTCGTGTAAGTCCCTCCAGGCCTGCTGGTTGTTTCTTACAGAACAATAATATTCCATAATATTCATATGCCATAATTTATTCAGCCATTCTCCAACTGATGGGTATCCATTCAGTTTCCAGTTTCTAGCCACTACAAAAAGAGCTGCCACAAACATTTTTGCACATGTGGGTCCCTTCCCCAATCTTGAGATCTTAAAAAAAAAAAAAAAAATCAAAGGAACAAAATCAACAGAGCAATTTATATGATGACAATAATATAAAGACAATATTTAAGTTGTATATACTAAAATCAATACAATGACCATGCAAAATTCCAAAGGACCAATGATGATGAAAATTAATCACCTCCAAAGAAGAATTTAGGAAGCAGAATGAGATTGTGTGTCTGAGTGTATTTGTAGATAACAATGAGGGAATTAGTTTTGTTTGACTATGCATATTTGTTTTAAGGAATTTATATTTCTTTTCACTTTTTCTCATGAGGTAGGGAGGAAAAAGTTTTCTATTACCCCCCCCAAAAAAATTTTAGAATGGAGGGACAATTGATCACTAAGAAAAAAATTTTGAGATATACTACAGATGTGGAATTTTGTATTCACAATTATTAATTTTGCTTGATTATTTTATATTGTTTCAAGAGATTTCTGGAAAAATTGAGGGCAATTTGTAAAAGTTTGTAATGTAAAAAACATATCAATAAAACTTTAAAAAATCCCTAAAGCACCATATAAAGCATGACCACCTATTCAGTTGTTTCACTGATGACTGACTCTTTATGATCTCTTTTTGTTTTTGGCAGAGACACTGGAGTGGTTTGTCATTTTTTTTCCTCCCTATTTTCCAAATGAGGAAAGTGAAGCAAATAGGGTTAAGTGATTTCCCAAGGTCACAAACCTTGAGGTCAAATTTGTATTCAGCAAGATTCCTGATTTCAGACCCAGCATTCTACTCTGCTCTCTACCACCTCAGTGCACTACTGCTGTTACTACTGCCAGCTAGCAGAATCAATCAACAATGCATTAAGTACCATGTCTCTGACATTATGCTAAAGGGTTAGAATAGAAAGATAAAAATCAAAGTCTCTACTCTCAAGGAGCTAAAATTTTTAAAAGCTTTTTTTTTCAAATTTATGAAATAAAACAACCATTTCCTTAACACAATAAAAAAACAATGTTTACACATGAAACCACAAATTTATTATGTACATCTTTATTTCTTTTAAATATGTAATAAAATTTTCGTATAAATTTGTATTATTTTCCCCTCCCCCTCTGTCCTAGAGATGGTTACAATTTTAAAGCAGCTTAAAAAGTTCAGATTAAACATCTTCCAGATTCATTTAATACTTCATAATGTTAACTTTTTTTTACACATTACTTTCAAACCCCTAACACCTAGACTTTTGAAAAATTCTTTAACGCAATTTGATGAAATCAAACTGATAACCAATTAGAGTTTATGCAAAAAAGTCACTACTAGAAAGGAATTTCATTTATGCTATCATTCATGGATAATATATCACTTATAATTACACCTCACTAAATTATGAACGTGTCTGTTTTTTAACGCAGGATTTATCTATAATAAAAATAACAGGTCATAAGAACAAAACTGCTGGTGAACTTCTTTGGGTTCATATATGTCATTGAATGCATTCTCCACAGAGATTGCCTCTACTTCTGGTTTTTCTTTGTAACATTTTTGATCAGTAGAGCCTAGGCACACTTTTCAGAAGTACAAGGGCAGTTCAGTATTTCCTTCCTCTTTGAACTTCAATCTGGTATTTTGATATAGAGAATGACTAATGCAGGAAAACACTGACTATAGATCAAACACCTCTGCTCCTTAGCAGACAGCATTTTAGAAATAATTTTTGGCCACATTAGCTTCAGAATTTCATTTGGCTGGTCCTCATAAGAGTGCTTAGTGTGTTCCTGCCATCTAGGGGAGGGGAGGGACTAGGGGGGAAAATTTGTAAAGGAAAGCATTGTAAGGATCAATGTTGAGGAACTACCCATACATATGTTATGCAAATAAAAAGCTTAAAAAAAAAAAGAAAGAAAATTCCAAATACAGTGGATGAAAGAAGGAATGAAATATGAAAAATGTCCAATATAAACTTGCTGAAACCTTTCCTAGCAAATTTGTCATGTTCTCTTTTTATTTATTTTTTATTTTAAAACTTTTTATTTGTATAGCATATGTATGGGTAGTTCCTCAGCACTGATCTTTACAAAGCTTTCTGTTACAAATTTTACCCCCAGTTCCCTCCCCTCCCCTAGATGGCAGCAAGTCCACTACATGTTATTAATATTAAAATACTTGACAAGTTGTGCATGAAAAATCCTATCTACAAGAATAAAAAAAAATCAGAGAAAGGAAACACAATGCAAGCAAACATCAATAGAGAGCATGAAAATGTTATGTTGTGGTCCACATTTCATATACCTCTCTCTGGATGTATATGGTTTACTTCACTGAACAATTGGAACTGGTTTGAGACAATTCTTTGTTGGAGAGAGCCATGTCCATCAGAATTGATCATCATGTAATATTGTTGCTGTGTATAATGATCTCCTGGTTCTGCTCATTTTACTCAGCATCAGTTCATGCAAGTCTCTCCAGGCCTCTCTGAAATCGTCCTGCTGGTCATTTCTTACAGAGCAATAATATTCCATAACATTCATATATCATAATTTATTCAGCCACTCTCCAATTGATGGGCATCCATTTAGTTTCCAGTTTCTAGCCACTACAAAAAGGGCTGCCACAAACATTCTTGCACATGTGGGGCCCTTTCCCTCCTCTAAGATCTCTTTGGGACATAAGCCCAATAGAAACACTGCTGGGTCAAAGGGTATGCACAGATTGATAACTTTTTGAGCATAGCTCCAAATTGCTCTCCTGAATGGTTGGATCCGTTCACAGTTCCACCAACAATGTATCAGTGTCCCAGTTTTCCCACATCCCCTCCAGCATTCAGCATTATCTTTTCCTGTCTTTTTAGCCAATCTGACAGGTGTAGTGGTACCTCAGAGTTGTCTTAATTTGCATTTCTCTGATCAATAGTGATTTGGAACAACTTTTCATATGACTAGAGATGGTTTTAATTTCATCATCTGAAAATTGTCTGTTCATATCCCTTGACCACTTATCTATTGAAGAGTAGCTTGAATTCTTATAAATATGAGATAATTCTCTATATATTTTAGAAATGAGGCCTTTATCAGAACCATTGAATGTAAAGATGATTTCCCAATTTGATGCTTCCCTCCTAATCTTGTCTGCATTAGTTTTATTTGTACAGAAACTTTATAACTTAATAAAATCAAAATTATCTATCTGGTATTCAATTAAGAGTTCCAGATCTTCTTTGGACATAAATTTATTAAATTTATTCCATCTCCACAGGTCTGAGAGGTAAACAGTATATGTTCCTATGTTCCCCTAATTTGCTTACAATATCACTCTTTATATCTAAATCATGAACCCATTTAGATCTTATCTTGGTATGTGGTGTTAGGTGTGGGTCAAGCCCTAATTTCTTCCACACTAGTTTCCAATTTTCCCAGCAGTTTTTGTTGAATAGTGAGTACTTATCCCAAAAGCTGGGGTCTTTGGGTTTATCAAACACTAAATTGCTAAAGTTATTGCCTAGATTGTCCTGAAGTCCTATCCTATGCCGCTGATCGACTACTCTTATTTCTCAGCCAGTACCAAACGGTTTTGATGACTGCTGCTTTATAATATAGTTTTAGATCTGGTCCAGCAAGGCCACCTTCATCTGCCTTTTTTTTTTTTTCCATTAATTCCCTTGAAATTCTTGACCTTTTGTTCTTCCAAATGAACTTTGCTACTATTTTTTCTAGATCTGTAAAATAATTTCTTGGGAGTTTGATTGGTATGGCACTAAATAAGTAGATTAGTTTGGGTAGTATTGTCATTTTTATTATATTAGCTCTGCCTACCCATGAGCACTTGATGTTTTTCCAATTGATTAGGTCTGATTTTATTTGTGTGGAAAGTGTTTTGTAATTTAGTTCATATAGTTTCTGACTTTTCCTTGGCAGATAGATTCCCAAATATTTTATCCTATCATCTGTTATTTGGAATGGAATTTCTTTTTGTATCTCTTGCTGCTGAACTTTGTTGGTAATATATAAAAATGCTGATGATTTATGTGGATTAATTTTGAATCCTGCAACTTTGCTAAAGTTGTGAATTGTTTCTAGTAGTTTTTTAGTTGAGTCTCTAGGGTTCTCTAAGTATACCATCATGCCATCTACAAAGAGTGAAAATTTGGTTTCTTCATTACCTACTCTAATTCCTTTTATCTCTTTTTCTTCTCTTATTGCTAAAGCTAACATTTCTAACACAATATTAAATAGTAATGGTGACAGTGGGCAGCCTTGTTTCACTCCTGATCTTATTGGGAATGGTTCTAGTTTGTCTCCATTACATAGAATGCTTGCTGATGGTTTTAAGTAGATGCTACTAATCATTTTAAGGAAAAGCCCATTTATTCCTACACTCTCTAGTGTTTTTAATAGGAATGGGTGTTGGATTTTATCAAATGCTTTTTCTGCATCTATTGAGATAATCATGTGGTTTTTGTTAGTTTGATTATTAATATAATTAATTATGCTGATAGTTTTCCTAATATTGAACCAACCCTGCATCCCTGGTATAAATCCTACTTGGTCATAGTGTACTATCCTGGGAATGACTTTTTGTAATCTCACTGCTAATATCTTATTTAAAATTTTTGAATCAATATTCATTAGGGAAATTGTTCTTTGAATGTTTGGTAGAATTCACATGTAAATCCATCTGGCCCTGGAGATTTTTTCTTAGAAAATTGGTTAATAGCTTGTTCTATTTCTTTTTCTAATATGGGACCATTTAAATAATTTATTTCCTCTTCTGTTAACCTGGGCAATCTATATTTTTGTAGATATTCCTCCATTTCATTTAGATTATCAAATTTACTGGCATAAAGTTGGGCAAAGTAACTCCTAATTATTGCTCTAATTTTGTCTTCATTGGAGGAAAGTTCTCCCTTATCATTCTTGAGACTAACAATTTGATTTTCCTCTTTCCTTTTTCTTATCAAATTAACTAAAGGCTTATCTATTTTGTTGGTTTTTTCATAGAACCAACTTTTAGTTTTATTTATTAATTCAATAGTTTTCTTATTTTCAACTTTATTAATTTCTCCTTTTATTTTTAGAATTTCCAATTTGGTATTTAATTGAGGGTTTTTAATTTGTTCTTTTTCTAGTTTTTTTTTTAATAATAAGCCCAATTTGTTGATCTTTTCTTTCTCTATTTTATGCAAGTAAGAATCTAGTCATGTTCTCTTTTTTAAAAAAGAAAAACAAAATGCAATAAACTAAAGTGTCTACTTAAAAAAAAAAAAGAGTGCTTAGTGTGTCAGAGAGCTAGTATTGAAAGTCTTTTCAGACGGGTGGTACCTGCCAAAGATAGCACTCTATGACTTGTGAGATGTTCAGGTCAAAAAATTCATCATTGTCTGTAGTCCATTCCATAATGAGTCTTTCTAAACTATATGCTAAATTAGACCTCTGACAACAGGCGTACAACCTATATCACTACACTGGTTCTATCCTTCAAGAGCTTCTAGCTTGCTAAGACCTGCTAGATCTGGTGCCAAAGCTTTTGAGAACAGATCTCCATGCCATGAGGAGACATCAGAGAAGGATTTTAGTGGAGTAATTTTAATTACTTATATCAAAAAAATATTTACTCTGCACATTTTATCAGACATTGATGATGTTTTGATTGGTTTTAATGAACTGCTTTTAAAATTTTTTTCAAGGGGATTACTCCCTAGGTAGTGAAGGGGGAAGAGATATTCAGACTTAAGTGCAACAGTGAAATAAATAAGTTCATATTTAAGGCTAAAAGGCTATCATCTAGTCCAGGGGTCCTTAAATCTTTGTGTTAATAGTTCTTTTTGGCAGTCTGATGAAGATTATGGATGGACCTGTTCCTAAAATAAAGTTTTTGAATGCATAAAATAAAAAAACAAAACACAGGATTAAAAAGAAAACTAAATATAATAAGTTATCAAAATATTTTTTAAAGTTTATTGACATAATTTGAGTTACACCTAAGCCTGACACCTGACTCAAACACAATTATTCTCCTTTTATCCAAGTTTTAATCCAATGTAACAAATCTATAAGGAAGTTTCTTCTGCTTTATGTTAAAATAGGCATTTAAAACCCACATGACTCAAAAATTTCCTTAAAAGTACAACCACTTAAATAAATGCCTTTCATTTTTGAAAATTACTAGACTTCTGGAGCACAATAATGTTGACTACTCCCTGTCTCCAAGGGTTCTCTGCTGAATTCTAACAATGCTCTCATGTACCTCCTGCTCTGAGAATTTTTCATCCAGTTGAAGTCCCCTGGTAATTGTGTACCTCAATGCTCCCTTCTGTTCAATCACTACATTTTCTCACTTGACCTCTCAGCTCCCATGGATTTTTCATCTCCATGTAGATGATTCCTATTTCTACATATGGCCCTAATCTCTCCAAGATTCTAGTCTCATATCACCAACTGACTACTGGACATTTTAAACTGGGCTTGGGTTTGTTTTTCTTTTATCTTGTAGGCATCTTAAACTAAATATGTCCAAAAGAAGACAGTATTTCCCCACCTCCAAAAGTCATTCCTCTTTCCATTCCCTTACTTTCACAACCTTGATGTTATTATTCTCAGTCTCCCTCAAACTTTAATCCTACACATGTAAGTAGACAAATCTTTTCATTTCTATATCTACAACAGCTCCAACCCACCCACCTAACACTTTATTTCAGTCCTTCATAACTTTTCCCTTGTACTACTGAAATAGCTTCTTAATCAGTCTTTCTGCCTCAAGTCTTACATGCCTACATGCCATTCTCCACATGGACAGTGAGGTGACTCAAGTAATAACATGCAAGAATTAAGACTCCTGAAGACTCCTGATTCGAATTTTGTGTTGGACATTTGCTAGTTGTGTGACTGGCATGGGATGGAATCTCTCTCATCTTGAGTATCCTCATCTGAAAAATGAGTATAACAGCATTTATTTACCTTTTAAGGTTCTGTGAGAATCAAATGAAATATGTACGAAGAGCCCTGCAAAAAACAGCACTTCTTGTCGCTTTAATATAGAAAGGATTGTAGTTGACAATGTTTAAACTTCAAGGTTCTTCCAAGTCCTCTCTATATTGACTGAGTTTTTTCTTGTTCTGTGATTCTGTGGCTCTGTTGATTTCTCTTAAAATGATTGCTATCCCATTATGATTTGAAGTTTCTAAAAATTTTGAATTCCTAAATATTATGCCAGAAATGCAAGTCTCAGCAGACAATGCTCAGTTAAGAAGGCTCCTGAGTCATTTAATCTCTCACTGTCAAAGCCTTCAATTTGGCAATGCAGAGATTGGACAAGATGATCTAGAATTTAGGGAGGCTCAATTTAGTTCAGTTTAAAGATCTCCAGATACTAGACAATCAACTAAAAAACTACTAGAAACAATTAACAACTTTAGTAAAGTTGCAAGATACAAAAAAAATCCACATAAACCAGCATTTCTATGTTACCAACAAAATCCAGCAGCAAGAGATTTCCATTTAAAACAGAAATTCCACTTAAAATAACTATAGATAATATAAACTATCTGGGATTGTACCTGCCAAGATAAAGTCAGCAACTATATGAGCACAATTACAAAACACTTTCCATACAAATAAAGTCAGATCTAAACAATTATAAAAATATCAATGCCATACCAATCAAACTGCCAAGAAATTACTTTACAGAGCTAGAAAAAATAATAACAAAGTTCAACTGGAAGAACAAAAGGCCAAAAATTTCAAGGGAATCAATGAAAAACAATGCAAATGAAGGTGGCCTACTTGTACCAGACTTAAAATTATATTATAAAGCAGTAGACATCAAAACTATTTAGTACTAGTTAAGAAATAAGAGTAGTAAATCAATGGAAGAGGTTGGGTTCACAAGGCACAATAGTCAATGACTAGTGCTTGATAAATCCAGACCCTAGCTTCTAGGATAAGGACTCATATTTGACAAAAATTGCTGGACTGAAAAGTAGGCACTGACCAACACCTAACAACCTAATAAACTAAGATAAGGTTGAGATGGGATAATCATAAAAGATTGATATTATAAGCAAATTAGGAGAATAAAGGATAGTCTACCTTTCAGATCTGTGGAGAATGAAGCAATTTGTGGCCAAAAAAGAACTCAAGTACATTATTGAATGCAGGATTATATTAAGTTAAAAAGTTTTTGTAGAAATAAAACTAATGCAGACAGGATTAAAAGGGAAGCAGAAAACTGGGAAAAAAATTTTTACATTCAAGAGTTCTGATAAAGACCTCATTTCTAAAATATATAGAGAATTGATTCAAAATTTATAATACAAGCCATTTTCCAGTTGATAAATGGTCAAAGGATATGAACAGACAATTTTCAGACTAGAATGAAAGCCATTTCTAGTCATATGAAAAAATGCTCTAAATCACTATTGATCAGAGAAATGCAAATTGAGACAATTCTGACGTACTACTACACACCTCTCAGGATAGTTTAAGATGACAGGAATAAATATTGGATAAATGCTAGAGGCAATGTGGGAAAACTGGGACACTAATATGTTGGTGGTGGAGTTGTGAACTGATCCAACCATTCTGGAGAACAATCTGGAACTATGTCCAAAGAACTATCAAACTGTGTCTTTGACCCAGCAGCGTCTCTACTGAACTTATATCCCAAAGACATCTTAAAGGAAGAAAAGGGACCCACATGTGCAAAAATGTTTGTGGCATCTCTTTTTGCAGTAGCAAGAAACTGGAAACTGAACGATGCCCATCAGTTGGGAAATGGCTGAAAAGTTATGGTACATGAATGTTATGAAATATTATTGTTCTGTAAGAAATAACCAACAAGATTTCAGAGAGGCCTGGAGAGACTGATGCTAAGTAAAATGAGTAGAACCAGGAGATCGTTATATATGGCAACAACAAAATTGATCAATCCTGATAGACTTGGCTCTTTTCAACATCGAGGTGATTCAGGCCAGTTCCAATAGTCTTGTGATGGAGAGTCATTTGCACCCAGAGAGAGAACTGTGTGAACTGAGCGTGGATCACAAGATAGTATTTTCACTTTTTTTATTGTTGTTTCTATGCTTGCTGTTTTCTTTTTTTTAAATCTGATTTTCTTTCACAGCATGATAATTATAGAAATATGCATACAACAATTGTACATATTTAACATATATTGGATTACTTGCTGTGTAAGGGAGGGAATGTGGGGGAAAGAGAGGAAGAAAAAATTTCGAAAAAGGTTTTGCAAGGTTCAATGTTGAAAACTATGCATGCATATATTTTAAAAATAAAAAGCTTAAAAAAATCATCTCCAGGATGACAATCAGATGAAGAAAGCTAATTGTGTACTAAGACACTGTGTATTAAGGCATTGGATTGCAATGGGTATGAAATCCCAGAAGCTTAAGTACTGATTAAGAATTAATATTAACAAAGGAAGAGGGGAAGGTAGAAGGTTTATTTAATAAAACCATTCATCCCTTTTTCTACTCTTCCACGTATATGCATGGATATAAATCCATCAATCAAATCAAAAATCAAAAATTTTAAAATAATTAATGTTGATCACAATATTCTTTTTCCTAAGTTATGGAAGCATCTCTGCTCATTAATATCCACAACAAGTACATAGTTTAACAACAAGCAATTTGCATCCACTATTAAGTACTTAAAGAATAGCCAAATTAGCTAAAGGATAAAATAATTTTTTCTACTAATTATTTCCCAGATTCTGAACAAAGTTTCTTGCTGATGATCAAAATCTGTCCTCATATTTTGGAGGATCTAAAATTCACTAAATATGTATTCCCAAACTAAAGCTGATCAGTCTTTTTAAAAGTTCATTTCAATCACTCCCAACTTCAACCTGTAAAGTTTTCTTGTTCTTGAGTTTCCCTTATTCCAATCCCAAAATTTAATTAAATCTTCAAATCACACATATTAAGAGATTCTACTTTTAGTAACCACTATTGAACTTCCCCAACTCAATCAATACTCTCCTCCAATACCCACCACTGCCCCAGGAACTACAACAATGTAGTTTTCACAAATATATTCCAAGTAGTTACAACACATTCATAGAAATAAAGAGAAAGGAAAAAATCATGTTGAAAGTTGCAGTCTTCCATTCCTTTCATGTCTGGTAGTAATCGCAATTAGCTAGAAGATAGGGAGCAAAAACCTTAGTTGATAAATAAATGGTATAAAGAATGCCATTATTGTTTTATGAATACTGTCATATAACTGAGACCTAAAAGTTTTGATTTTACTTGTTTTATTCAAATACTGTGCTCAAAATAAAATTCCATTATAGTTGGGCAATCTAAGCTATAGCATGAATAGCATTCATCCTAAGAATCTAGCAATATAGATTACATACAATATTAGATATGCATAGAATTTAACATTTGATGTCTAGAGTAATTTAGGGCTCCATATGAAGTTAGTTACAAACCAAGTTGAAAAACCTTGACTTCAAATTATGTCAAAATTTATCAAATGCAGAAATCAGAAAGTCTAACTTTTCTGGTAAAACGACTTAAACACTATCACCTGTGTACCAGGGTGACTGGAAGTACAGTGGAAAGAGTTGGATTTGCAAGAAAGGGTTCTGAGTTTAAATCCTATTGGTGTGACTTTAGAACCCACATGGACCAGTTTCCTCACATTTAAAGAGAGGCCTGGATGGGGCTCTTCTAGTTTCTAAATTATTGTTCTTTACCTATAATAACATGTTAAGTCTCTATTACTTGAAACTATGGCTTAGAGATGGGCAAAAGCTCAATGTGCATTTTTGCACTATTAAGGGACAGTCACTTTCCCACTTTTCAAGGGGCAAAAAAATAAATAAACCAGATCTGAGATAATCAATTTTTAGTGCTAGCACATTTCTAGGATTCAGCATTACAATATTCAGTCATTCACTGGTTTACTGATTATGTAATCTAAGACCCTGAACTAGATTTTACATTTCCTAGGACTTCTAAAACACAGTTCCTGTCCTTATGAAGTTTATCATTTAAACGATAGGTTTAAAAAAAACCTATGATACAAAGAAGTATGTGACGAATGCCAAGTGAGAAAAGTGCTATGAAAGGCCAAAAAAGTTATATAAATAGGAAGGGGATAAACAGTCCTGAATAAGGCATTGGTTTAAAATGTCATGCATATCCTTTTATTTTTTTCCCCAGTAGAATTATTTTTCCAAATACTAAAGATAGTTTTCCACGTTCATTTTTGTAAGACTTTTGTGTTCTACATTTTTCTCCCTCCCTCTACCTCAAAACAGCAAGCCATCTGATATAGATTATCAAAGTATAATTCTTTTAAACTTATTTCCATTTTTGTCATGTTGTGCAAGAAAAATCAGACGGGGGGGGAAAGAAACCATGAGAAAAAACATACAAGCAAAAAGTTAAAAATACTGTTTTGATTCACATTCAGTCTCTCTAGTTCTCTCTCTGAATGTTACTGGCATTTTCCATTACAAATTTATTGAAATTGCTTTGAATCACCTCACTGTTGAGAAGAGCCAAGTCCACCACAGTTGATTATCAGATCATCTTATTGCTACTGTGTACAATATTTTCATGGTTCCGCTCACTTCGCTCAGCTTCAATTCATGTCTTTCCAGGCTTTTCTGAAATTAGCCTGCTCATTTCTTATAGAACAATAATATTCCATTACCTTCATATACCATTCTCAAATTGATGAGTATCCACTCAATTTCCAGTTTCTTATCACAAAACACAAAGAAACTTCCTAGCTGTGTGACCCTGGGCAAATCACTTAAACCTCAATTGCCTCAGCAAAACCCCCCCCAAAAAACCAAAAACACAAAACAAAAAACCAAACCAAACTACAAAAAGGGGTACTACAAACTATTTTTGGGATACAAACCCAGTTGTGAGACTAGCTAGCTCACCGGATATGCACAATTTTATAGCCCTTTAGGCATATTTTCAACTTGCTCTGCAGAATTGTTGGATCATTTCACAATTCTTATCAACAATGCATTAGTGTTCCAGTTTTCCCACATTCTTTTCAACATTTATCATTATTTTTTCCAGTCAGCTAATCTGAGATATAAGATGGTATCTCAGAGTTGTCTTAATTTGCATCTCTAATCAATAGACTATTAAATTCTAATGACTATGGGCAGCACTTAATGTCTCTGCATTTCAATTACTTTCTATATATAAAAAAGAAATTAATGAAAATATCAACTTATGCCCAAATGATATGAATAGTTGATACCTGTTCAAATATATAGCTTATACCAGCATTGCCTTTTTTTAAAATTTAATTTTTAAAATTTTTATTATTTTTTTTATTAAAGCTTTTTATTTGTATAACATATGTATGGGTAGTTCCTCAGCATTGATCTTTACAAAGCTTTCTATTACAAATTTTACCCCCAGTCCCCTCCCCTCCCCTAGATGGCAGGAAGTCCACTACATGTTAATAATGTTAAAATATTTGACAAGTTGTGCAAGAAAAATCCTATCTACAAGGAAAAAAAAGAAAATAAGAGAAAGGAAACACAATAGCATTGCCTTTTTGAAATTAATTTTTATGTATCTTGTTTTATCATCAGCCATTTCTGAAATATTCTTGCTCTTACTTTCAATTCTATCCTACAAAAAAGAAAAAGAGCTAGAGCTAAGAAAAAACTCATCATTGTGCCCTCGACTTTATATGCAGTTTATTGTGATTTTCCAAGTCCCCTGCCTTTCTGCTGAAAGTAAAGAGGGAGCTTCAATTTCTGTTCTCCAAGATGATCACTCTGGTTCAGTTTCCTTTTAGTTTCAATTTACATTGAGGCCAATTAGGTGACTCCTTGGTTAGAGATGGTTGGGCTTGGAATCAGTAAGAGCTGAGTTCAAATTCAGCTGTAAATACTTCCAGCTGTGTGACTCTAAGCAAATTATCTAATCACTGTTAACCTCAGTTTCTTAATTGTAAAATGGAGATAATAACATCTATTTCCCTGGGTTGTTTTGAGGACCACATGAGATATTTGTAAAGCATTTAATGAGCACAATGCTTGGCATATAGTAGGCATTTAATAAATACTTGTTTGGTTATTTTCATTTATAGTGTGATAGATATGTTTATAGTTTTTCTGGTTTTTGCTGATTTCATTCTGCATGAGTTGCTGAAACTCTTCCCATCTTTTGGAGTGCCAATTTTCAAGTTATAGAATCCTTATGAATATTCCATGTCCTAGGTGATCGGAAAGGTACTAAGATTCAGGCCCAAGTGATGGATGAAATATACATCCATTATGACTATCCTTCCTTTTAAGGAATTTAAATGGAAAACTGGAATTCTATAGAAAAGTTTGGAATTATTACTATAGAAAAAAGTTCAGTTGGGTTCACTTAAATTTTAGTCTCAACTAATCTTTTAATTATTCTACAAATTTTAGTAGAACACTTAAGAGTAAAAATTATCCCACAAATTGCTTTATTTACCATATCCCTTTTGACTGCCACAATGATTGTGCATTCAATGAAGGCTCTGAAGCTGAGATGCAATAAAATATGGATTGACTGTCTAATGTCTGTGTTAATTTTGGCTTAACAATTAATGACCAAAAAATACATGGGCTACACAAGCCAGCACCACACTCTGTGTGGAATCATAAGTTATAGCAAAGAGAGACATTTTGAATACCTTGGCAATATACATTCCAGGAATGTACACATTGATAATGAGGTTGATGTATGCAATGCCAGAGCTAGTTCTGTGTTTGAGAGGCTCCAAAGAAAAATGGGGGAGAGAAGAATAATATTTGACTATCAAACTGAAGGCCTACAGAGCTATTATGCTAACCTCATTTTTACATGCCTGTGAAATCTGGACAGTATATCAGCACCATGACAGAAAACTGAATGGCTTCTATATGAATATTCTAAGGAAAATTCTGAAGATCATCTGGCAGGATAAGGCACCAGACCACTGAGGACCTTCCTTAAATTAAGCTGCCAAGCATTCAAACTTTACTGCACTGATGGGCTGGCCACACTGTTTGAATGCCAAATGCATGCCTGCCTAAAACTATTTTACAGAGACTTACACAAGACAAGTGCTCACATTGTAATTAGAAAAAAATGATACAAGTACACTCTCTCAAAGTCTCTTTTAAAACTCTGGAATTGCTTGCATGACATAGGACACACTAGCACAGTACTGTCCAGCATGACATGCCCTCATCAGAGTAGGTATTACACTCTATGGGCAAAGCAGAATTGAATTAGCTCAAAAGAAACATGAGATACGCCAATTTAGAAAATGTACTCCAAATGTTCACATGGCCTAATTGTGCCCAACCTGTGATAGAGCATTCTGAGCTCATGTTGGTCTGATCAGCTACACTGTAACTTGACCAACATAATGATATCATTTTGGTCCTCTGAGAAAGAACAACCACCTTATCTTATTTGATCCACACAACACAATCCTATAAGGTATAAAGCAAGCAATTTTCTATGTTGCTAAGCCCCATTCTACAGAATGGGAAATTGATGCTGAAAAAGGTTAAATGACTTGCCCAATGCCAGAGAACTAATTTCTCTGAGGCAGAATATTAACTCAGGCCTTCCTATCTCAAAGTCTAATACTCTATCCACTAAGCCACATGCCTTCCTACAAACTGACAAATGCCAAATAATACTCATATTTATATAGCACTTCTGAGGTTTACAAAGTAGTTTCCTCCCAAGAACGCTATACACATAGACTGTATGAGTACCACCCATTCTAGAGCTGAGAAAATAGGCTCAGGGACAGTTAAGTGACTTGCTACCATCACAAAGATATCAGGACAAAGATATGAACTGATAATGGTCTGATTCCAAGTCCAGAGATTTTCCAACAATCAGGGTCTCTCTAGGAAGATATCAACTGCTTTCAAGATAAGGTTTTAGAAGATGTACTTACAAACCTGTCGTCAAACTAAGATGAGTGAAACCACTACAACATTCTCTTCTAAATGAGATAAGGAAGAAGTTATCAAATATAACTAAAGGCACTAAGGGCTGATTGCAAGCCTCTGGCAAAAGGGCCTAGTATAACTTCTTGCAAATATAATACTAAGAAATTGCTTTCATGTTAAGAAATTCTAAGTTCATTATTATTTCATATGAAATTCAAAATATTGATGAGTTCAAAGTATTTGGATCTGGGTATGCAAAAAAAAAAAAAGGAAGAAAAATGAAAAAAAATCATCTTGCTAAATAAAATTGAAACAAGAATTTATTTAGTAATTATTATATTCCTAACAAAGTAAGCATGCTATGGAAATTAGGAAGAGCAAGATTAAAATTCCATTTATGAAACATTAACAACCCTAATAAAAGACAATCATTGCACTCTGGCAAATTTCTAGCCCTATTAAGTAGCAGAACAGATGCCTAGAGACTACATTGGTAGAGGAAATCTCATCCCTTGGAGTCCTCTATGCAAATGACTCCTGCAACCTCATCCCAGGACCTCCATTTTGAAGTCTATCCTTCCTCATACCAGCTACACTTCACTCTAAGGCCTCTGTCATCATCCTTCAGCTGCCTCCTTTCCCCAATGGTTTGTTCCTCCCAGAGCCTCCATTTTGAGGGCAAGTTAATGCTTCACCTGGATTTCTCCCACCATGCTTCTAAATAATCTTCCACACTTTTCAACTGTTTTATGTTATCTTCCTTCATTAGAATGTAAGCTCCTTGAAGGTAGAGGCTGCCTTTCTTTTTGCTTATATTTGTATTCAAATATTTTAGCAGTTATCTAACACATAAGAAGTCCTTAATAAATGCTTGATTTTACTACTAGACATTACAAGTCTGGAACAAAAAAAAAATAAATTATATATACATGACATTATCTCTTATCTACATACATGCATGCATGCATGTGTGTATATATCTCCCTTCCTAGTACTGTGGTCGGCACACACACACACATATATATATATTAAATATGTACATGCTAAACTTTGTAAGAGTTTATAAGAGTCTATAAGAGACAGTATGGGCAACTCAACATATCCAGAACAGAACTCAACATCTTTCCCTTTAGATTCACCTATTTTCCCTATTCGCCCTAGGTATGAAGATATATTACTGATTGATCTTAGACAACATTCTCCCACACCCCAAAATCAATCACCAAACTTGTCACACCCCTCCATAATATCTCCCACACTGTCCCTTCTTTCCATGCACAAGATACATCCACTCCTCTTAATTATACCCCTTTCCTCAGACAATAATTTCTTAGGTAGTCTTACTTCTCTCTAATTTATCTACACAATGGCCAAAGTAATGTTCTCAATCTGACTTACGTTGCTAAATAAACTCCAATGGTTCCTATTTGCTTCTAAGATGAAATACAAACTCTTGTTTCTTATGTAAAAAAAAATTGCAACCTGGCTTCGGTGGACCTGCTATTCATATCATAAATTACTCTCCTTCATGCACTCTTTGTTCTTGGTAAACTGACCTACTTGTCCCTTTATATGCAACGTTCTGTCCCTTCCCCTGTGCCCCACATTTGCCTGGCATGAATTTCCTCTGTACCTCTGTGAATTCCTAGTTTTCCTCAAAGTTCATCACCAATGCTTTTTTATGTGAGATATTTTTAGATCTTTCTAACTCTAAGGTCTCCCTCCATAATTACCTTGTATTTATTTTGTATATCTACACTTATACTCATTGAAGATAAACACCTTGAAGACAGGATTGTTTCTTGTCTTTCTAGCAAGGTCCATCACATGTTAGGCACTTTCCACTGGCTGTCTCCACCCCCATACCTGTCAATTGCTTCTACAACCAAAGCTATTGAAGACCACCCAAAATGTCCTCCTCACCAAATTGCCTGGCATTGTTAAATGACATTAGAAATGAGTATTGTTTTACAAGTGGGGGGAAAACATTAAAGATAAAGATTTTCTGCTTGGCAGCTGAAGCCCAAGAACCATGAGGCCTTTCCATCTGCTTTGCAGCAGAAACCTATCGGTCCTGTTTCTCCAACAGAAGTTCCTTGAGAGCAGACTAGAACTAAACATATTGCTTTTTGTACACAAGAAACACTAAATAAATACTTCCATTCATTTATTCATCAGTTTGAAAGAATTCATCTCATTTGAGCTATGAGTTTTTCCCCAAGAAAACAGCAATCTGAAATTCAGTATCTTTACTTATTTGATAAAATCCAAATGTAGAATATTTCAAACCATGAATTCTCATAGATTTTCCTTTACTTAAAAAATGTTAATGAGATGACACCAAGTTGGGGACCTTTATTCCAAATTCAAATACAACTTGGCATTTTGGGAAATTACTAATTTATACAACTCCTTTATAAATAAATAATCGAATCTGAACACACTACTGTAAGAATTTTCAAATTTTCCATTTTCTAGCATCATGCCCAGATAAAGTACATAAATTTAAAAAATTGAAGTAGGTCCAATGTGCATCCATAAACAAAAATGAGACATTATAAACAATAAAAAAAAGACTTTGGTCAAGTAATTTAAGCCAATTTCCTTATTTGTAAAATGAAGGGATTGAACATGTACTCACTCCCTTCTAATTTTACCTACATTCATTCATCAAACAGCCAAGGTCAATACATGGTAATGACTTTATCTGAGGTGACAGCTAGATGGCGCAGTGGATAGTGTGCCAGGTCTGAAGTCTAATTTCAAATCTGGTCCTAGACACAAGTTTGTGTGACCCTGGGCAAGTCATTTAATCCTGTTTGCTTCGATTTCCTCACCTGTAAAATGAGCTGAAGGAAATGGCAAACCACTCCAGTATCTTTGCTAAACGGGGTCAGTCTGAATGACAAAAAACTACTGATGAAAAACAACAGATTCTTCCTCATTCCTTTATTCCCTCATATAAACTCTTTGAAAGCAGGGACTGTGCTATATATGAATACACATCTCAATGATAATAAAACTAAAATTTCATTTTCATTTATTTTTAGCAACTTTAAAAAATAAGGCTCAAGGTGAAAATTTTTTTACATGTTTCAACAATAAAATAAAGTTCACTAGGGGCCAACTTAGTATTTATCCCCACTACACTTTGTATCATCTCTATTGCAGCACTCATTCTTCTAAATAGTGTAGGTGCTTGTCTACTTAAGTCTATCTAAAGCATTATTAGGTTCATATTGACAGGCAGAAAATACATCATAGTGCCTTAATATTTTCTATACTACAAAACTGTATCTTTCCCTAACCCTTGAATATAATCCCTAACCATTTGGCTACAAGTCCACAACTAGGGAAGTAATCTTTTTTAAGAGAACATAAAATTTAAAAATATGGAACTATTGCTACATAAAAACAAAATAAAAGATTTTATATTCATTGTCCACCTAGGGAGTGCCAACATCTTCCAGAGTTTTGCTCAGTCATTCTACTTTTACTATAGCTCATTCAACACAACTTTATCAAAGTTGGGGGTATACACAGTATAGAAAAAGTATTAGGGATCATTACCCGGACCTCCAATGAGCCCACTTGAGCCAACATTTTGTTTCACTGGCCTAAATCCTAGTCCTATCTGCCAGTGGACACAGCTCTATCCCCAGTTCCCGAGTATTTCATCCTGGGAGAGCATCCATTTCCCTTCCAATATGGAAGGCTGGTAGGGTGGGCACTGCTAGCTCAGACGCTTAACGTGTCTTCCACGTGTCTTCCTCCTCAGTGGGCACCTTCTAAATATACATACTGAAACTGCACCTCTTCTGGCTTTCTGCTCGCCAAAGCCAGAATTCGTCTTCACAGAACTTCCTCCTACCAACATGACGTCCCATTCCAGTGTCAGTGCCTGCACATGTCAGCTAGGCCTAGGAAGACGCTCGGGGGGGTCACAAGGACCCACAAGACCGGCACTGGCATGCCTCGTAGGCTCTCTTGGTCACTCCACGCCACCGGCCTCACCAGTCCGAGTGCCGGCTCCACCTACGGCCCAAGTTCACGTTCACGTCCAGTTCCATCCCAAAACGTCCCCGTTTGGGAAACCCGTTCAGCTTGGCTCGGAATGAAAGCCAGAGGGTCTGCGCTTCCTCTCCGGGGCCTCGGCACACAGAATCTGTTAGGGTCGAGGTTCCCTGTTCCCACCCTTCTCCCTGCCCTGGGTCTCACCTTGGGCTTCTCAGCGAGTCTCTTCCGGTTCTTCTTCCTCGAATCCTCGCTTTTGAGGCTCTTCAGAAGGGTTCCGTCCTCCGGGACCGGGGCCGAGGCCGTTACCTCCTCCCGCCGGCGGGGCGGGCTCCTCCGCCTCTGGCGAGCCCCGGCGCACGCCGCGGCCCATCCCAATCCGAGCAGGAGCAGCAGCAGCAGCCCGAGCGCGGCCGTGCCCAGCAGGATCACCCAAGCCGGATAGCTGTACGGCTCCAGTCCCAGGTCAAGGCCCAGCTCGGTACGCAGCAGGTAGAGGCCGGCTGACAGCAGCTCCCGCAGCGGGGCCGAGCCCTCCTCGGCCTGCTGGGCCAGCGCGTCCAGCCAGCTCCGCGCCGCTTCCGCGGCCATCTTCCCTCGAGGGTCCGGGGCCCCGCGCGAGGAGCCGCCGGGGAGCGAGGACGCACGAGGTGGCCGAGGGGCCGCGGGCAGCTAGGGAAAGAGAGGGAGCAAGGGGCGGCTCGCGGGTGCTCCGCTCAGGCCGACCTCATCGCGGCTACAGCCGCCGGGGGGACAGGGCTGCTCCCGGGTCCCCCAGGTAGCCTCACTCACTCGCCGCAAAGAGAAGGAGAAGAGAGAAGAGGAGGAGAAGGAGGAGGAGCAGAAGGGAGAGCAGGGAGCCTCTCCAGGGGCCACCGCTAAGCGGCGTATCGGCGCCGGCGCCAGGGACCAGGCCTCCTCCCGCGGCTGAACAATGGCGGCTCCAGAAAGCGGCGGGGCGCGCCGCGTAGGGCTAGGGGCGGGGCGAGACCGGCGGAGTAGGGAAGGGAAAGGGGAAGGCAGGATGAGACGGAAGGGTATGCGAGTCACGTGGGATTGGATGGTGGGCGGAGCCAAACGTCAGCGCGCGAGTCTCACGTTCTGGTCGCAGAGTGGCCTTTCCTTTTGCTTTGACCCTATAGGGTTTGGGAGATTGGGGGGGTGCGTAGGTGAAAGGGGAGTTTTGTGAGAGGGACGGATTTCGCCAAGTTGGGGGCCGCAATGCGGCCCGGGGTAACCCTGCTTCCGCTAGGTCCCGGCAAGGAGGTGCTGTTGATAGAGACGGGGAAAGCAACGCGGGAAGCCGAAGACCTGGGTAGGGGTGGAGGGGGCGGAGCCTGAATCCAAGCCCCGGCTTGGAGGTGTCCTTATTAAAAACGGCTTTTAATCCTCTTTCGACCCCCAGACTTCAACAACAAACTCGAGAAATGGGCAAAAACTCATTTTAAGTCGAATTTATTTTAATTTCTCTGCTGTCATTACTTAATCGGATTGTTTGTCTTAATTCTGTAGCTTTTCACTCAATTCCTAGAATTCAGAAATGCAAAGACCTGTGATTTCACTGATTAAATGAAAGGCTTCAGAAATCATCCCGACCTTCAATGGTCCTTTCAATTCAACAGCAAGCCTCATCAAAAATTTAGGAATAAATCAGTCTGTTCCCCTTACCTCCTCGATTTACAGACCAAGAAAGTGACGATTATTGATAGAAAATCAGTTCAAGTCACAAAGAATGGTCTTCATGAAAACAGCGTAGTAATTTAACTAAAAATTTTCTTAACTAAAGGTCACAACCTTTCGACGCTCATTTTCTTCCTTTTTATAATGAGAAAGTTGGACAAGAAAGCCTCCGAGCACTCTTACAATTTGATCTGTGATTTGATGATACAAAACCAATATAGAGGCAATTGCAGAATCAGCATGATCTAGGTTAAAATTCTGCCTCTGACATATTAGCTACTTTACCCCTAATGATCCAGACAACTTTGGAAGCTTAAAAACTTAAACTGGAGGTCAACGTAAACATTAAGTGCTTATTAAGTGCTAGGCTCTGTGCCCAGTGCTTGTAGATATAATTTTTTTTTCTTTTTAGCTGAGGCAACTGGGGTTGTGACTTGCCCAGGGTCACACAGCTAGGAAGTGTTAAGTGTCTGAGATAGTTGTCCCTATAATTTTTTTCTTAAAATGCCTTTCTCCCTTAGAGCTTATTATCTAAGGAAGGAAGATAGCACACAAAAAGGACACTGGGGGGAGAGAAGTGGTAATTTACAGTTCCCCATATCAATGAAAATACAAATCCTTTCCAAAAAAAACCAACCCTTCTATAAAATGAATTTCAAAAGATTTTATAATGTATTGAGTATAACTGAGAGGTGGTTTTAAGATAGAAATTAATTACCCTGTCAATTCTGCCCCTACTTGCTATAAAATACATAAAATATTTTCATCACTCATCAGCATGAGAGCTAGCATGAATGAATTCAGTAATCATTATGTACAAAATCATGTGTTGGAGAGGGGATGTACTTTCTTGAGGGAGCCTATTCTAATGGAGACAATACATATGAAAGGCTTTAACTGCAAGTCAGATAAAAAAGTCTGGTCCTTAGGGTACAGTTTCTTTAATGTTATTATTTTAACGGCACTGTTCTCAGAACTCTTGGATTCAGGGTCCTGGACTGTGCCTGTCAAGGTCTGGTTAGGCTTAGTATTTATTTAACCTGCATGGCATATGCTAAGTGGATGGGGATGATATTAATAAACATTGAGTAGCAAGTGTTTAGGGATATATTCACAGAAATGTTCTGATGGATATTTGTGATTAAATAAATGGAAGGGAGTAGGATGAAATGATAAATAATAAAAACAATAGCGTTTTGCTAGGCTTATAATTAAGGACAACAAATTACAAGGCAAAAAAGATTAGATGTTATTGAAGATTGCTTCTCCAATTCTAATTTCTCTAATTCTAAAATATTGTCAGTTCCATAAACTTTAACTTTGTACTTGGGAAATATATGAGGTTACATAGGCATTCTGGCACTAGAGCTAGCATTTGTACTTCCAGTCTTTCCCCTTTGGATCCATCTAGTCTGAAAATAATGTTCCAAATGCATCAATCATAGGTTCTTCTATCTAGACAAAGGTGACCTGAGCCCAACCTCCTCATTTTACAGTTAAAGAAAAGGTTAAATCATTTGCCCATGGCCAATGGATAATAAGTGCAAAGACAAGATTTGAACTCAAATTCTTTTCCTCAAGGTAAAGAGGTTAGGTATTATTAGTATCCCCATTTTACAGTTGAGGAAACTGAGACAAAGAAAGGTAATTAGCATCTGAACTAAGGTAGCATTTATATGCCTGAGAAGGAAACTGAGAGATATTGTGGAAATAAAAAAAAAAGATATGGGATAAATGAAGAATTTAGGATAATCCTGAGGTTGCAAACATGGGAAACTGGAAGTATAATTATAGTTTGAAAGGACTACAGAGAAAGCAGTTTCAATTGAAAGATAAATTCAAAAGCTACATTGGAGGGGGGCGGGAGTATTAGTGAGAGCCTAGACTGAACTCCCCGATCTCTCCACTATTAAAACTAAAGGTTCAACTTTTCCTTTTTTTTTTTTTTTCAGCTGCAATAGTTCTTATTCTTGACAAGGGCATAGGTATTATGAGGCTAGTGCAAAAGATATTCTGAGGCTGGCAATGCTTCAATGTGTCCCTCAAATAACATCCAGCCACATGGCTTGTTATTCCTCTGAAGTCTAGTAAAGGATGTTCCAGAATCCCCGTCTTTTCCTTGAAGCCCACCCCTATCCCCCAGCTTTAATAGCAACTTACATTTACATAGCTTTTTAGGGCTAGAAAAATACTTTCCTCACAATAGCCTCATGAGGTAGGTAGGATAAGAAAGTCCTGTTATAGAATAAGAAACAGGTTGAATGAGGAATTAAGCCCATGGTCATATGTCTAAGAAGAGGTAGTTTGGTGATGTACTGGAAAGATTTGGTATTCTTCAGGAACTGAATTTCATTCAAAGAACTGCTACTTTCTGTGTGATCTGGGGAAACTATTTAACCTTCTCTGGGCCTTTCCTTATCTGTAAAATGGGAAGAGAAAAATTGTAAAACTATATGGCTTGTGAGGTTTTATCTAATGATGCTGTGTGTGAGATAGGATTACCAGGTAAAAACCCAAATCTTCTGTTTCCAAATTCAGCATTGTTTTTGTTACTGTGCTGTCACTTAAAACGATCCTTCTCTGCCTGGTGTGAGACTGGAATAAGATAATGAATGTGAAGCCATATTGAATGTGAAGCCATTTGCAAACTTTAAAGGCCCATATGTCATTGCTCATCTACTTTATTAAAGAGAACTTTTTAAACAACTCTCCCCACTTCTTTGCAGAGATAGGAGGTCCACAGATGTGGAACATTTCATATATTTTCTTGTTTTTTCAATGAGTCTAGTTCCATATTTTAATATTAAGGGGATAACTGATAATATTATTGATAAAAATTGATAATATTAAAAGGATAATTGATTGGAAAAGTAACAAATTCTGTTAACTACACCTGACTTTATTATCATGCAGCCCATCTCTCTTGCTTACAGGGCTATTCCAAAAAAAAATTTGTTAAATGCCTTGCTGAAATCCAGATATATAAGCAGGCATTCCTGTGATTTACCAAGAAATGGAGTTAATCTGGCATGCCTTGTTTTCAAAGAACCTAGTTCATGGTGTTTATCTGTCTATCTGTCTTCCCTTTTTAAGCATTCACAAATAAGCACTTCTAGAATTTAACTAGAAGCTGAAATCAAAGCTTATCATAACTATGAAGACTCTACCTCATTCCATTTTTAGACTATCAAGACCATATTTATCTGTCCCTTATCCTGTGGTACTTCTTCCATTTGCTACAATTCTGTGTAGAAGATTCAGCCTTTGCTGTTTGCTTCATCACTTTCATATGAAATCACTGTTATCTCATAGGCTGGTTACCTAGTGTGATGGATTAACATTGAGATCATTGGTTTTCAATATTTTCTGGGAAAAGATTCTCTGATGAACTTTACAAAGCTACTTTGTATTCAGTCATTGTAACTACCAGTCTAGGTTGGTCTGGAGTTGACCTGCCTCCTATTCTCTTACCACCCTACTCAATTGTCAGCACAGCAAGCAGCCCAAGCTCACTGGAGATGGCAGAGATAGGGAGGAGACTGCAGCCTGACATCAGTGATAACTTGGCATGGTGGGGAGAGGGGAGGGTAATAGTTAATGTTTTTCTTTGGCTACTGTTATTGGTCATTAGAAACAGAGCTGCTGCTATTTGAGTCTGTGATTCTGGAACATCCTTACTATACTTCAGAGGAATAACAAGCCATGTGGCTGGATGTTATTTGAAGGGCACATTGAAACATTGCCAGCCTCAGAATACCTTTTGCACTAGCCTCATAATACCTATGCTCTTGTCAAGAATATGAACTATTGCAGCTAAAAAAAAAAAAAAAAAAAGGAAATGCTTTGAGGCTTTTAGACACAGATGCCCCACTGTAACGAAAGCTAGTTATGTTTGGCAGTTAACTGCCATGTCATTCCAGGCATCTGCACTGCTAGTACTGAGTAGAGCCCGGCTAGAGGATTCCTGGAGCACGTTCTCATTAGCTGCTACACCTGTCAGCCTGGGCCTATAAATACCAGCATCAGGAGCTCCTCTGAAACTGTTCCCTTTTTTCAGTCTTGCTGAGGGAGGTTCTTACAAAAGACAACCAGAATTCCATGTCCATCAGACAACTCCCTATATGAAGTGTCTGGGATCTTTCCTCCAAATGACAGTTGTTATGATACTCTGGAAATAATACTGGCTTTTGCCAAAGAACCTGAGTTTAAAAAAAAAAAAAAAAGGACCTGATGCTTTACTACTTGTGTGGCTGGGTCAATTGTTTAACTTCCTTGACCTTGACCTTCAGTTTCCTCATCTAAAAAAATGAGTGGGTGGGACAAGATGGCCTCTGGCATCCCTGTCAGCTCTAGATCTATATGCCTATCAGGAGGTTTGAATTAGAATGTTACTATTTACTGTGATTTTGGAAGTGTCAGCTGAGTACTCTAGACCTAGCTCTTCATTTGAAAAATAAGTGAGGTGGACTAGTATCTGAAGAGTTGTCATTGGGAAATTCTTCTCGGACACGAGAGGCTGAGCTAGAAGCAATGGGTAGAATTTACAAAGAAGACAATTTTATATTTTGATGTCAGAAAAAACTTTCATATAATTAAAACTATTTCTAAGGTGGATGAGTTACCTTGAGAAAGGGTGCCTTCTATCTTGGAGATCTTTGAGCAAAGGCAGGTTAACAATTTGTTGGTTATGTTATACTGAAGATTACTTTTGTGTACAGGTTGGACTAGAGGGCCACTGAAGGAGAATTTCCAATTCTTAAATCCTGTGATTATGTGACTAAACTAAACTTAACATTTCTTTTAGTCCTGAGTCCTATAATCCTACAGAGAGACATCTCTTTTTGAATTTGAGGGACTTTCTCTGGATAGATCCATTCAGAATTGGTATAGAGAAAAGGAGAACTTTGTCAAAGATAACATCCACTGATACAGATCTTGAGATGTCAGAAGCAGGGTTTGAACCCAGGTCTTCCTGCCTGTGACCCCAGAAATTTATCTGCTCTACTATGGTTGCTTCCAGAGGAAAAGACCTAGAGAAGGAAAAAAAAAAAAGAGTTAAAGACAGAAACTTGGGGGATATCCACTTCAAACAACAGGAAAGAAAGAAGGAAGGAAATATTTATTAAGTGCCTAAAAAGATTCAAGTCCTAGAAAAGAGAAAGAAAGAAGGTAACCTGAAAAGGCAGAGAACCAGGATAATGTGACCTTTGGGTGAAGCTAAGAGAAAAGAGCCACGAAGAAGGAATGAAGTGGCAAATGCTTCAAAGAGGTCCCAGGGGATGAAGCCTGAAAGAGGGCCATTGAATTTGTTGATTACCAGATCTTTGAAAGAATAGTTTCAATAGGATGGTGGCTGGGAGAATCCAGAACAGAAGGGGTTGGGGAAAGACAGAGGTGAGGACATAGAAATAAAAAATGAGAACTTTTTCCAAGAAGCTTTGCTCAAAAGGAGAAGAAAGATGGAATGGTAACTAATGGGACAGAAAAGTTAAGGAAAACTTTTTTAAGGATTGAGGAGATCTGAACATATCTATAGAAATATGCTAAGGAACCAAGAGAGAAGGAGTGATTGGAGGAGAGATTTCTAGGAAAAGGGATCCTGGAGGAGGTAAAAGGAAATGGAATCAAATTCATAGATAGGTACAAGGACCCCTTGAAGAACTCTAGGTTTTAGAACTGGGAGATATAATTTCATGAAAGAATAAAGAATAGATTTTCAACCTTTCCTGTAGAGAATAAAACAAGGCATTGATAAAATTTTATAAAAGAATTTGGAGATCTTGCTGAGGTCATACTCCGTAAATTCTATAGTGTGAAAAAATAATTTTAACATTTTACTAAGAATTGAAAACAATGCCCCTTGTAACAGTTTTGGAAGTCAGTTAATAAATCTTTTCTAAAGACTCTGCTGCATGCATGATGAGATTTTGCCTTCAATGTGTTATTTAATGGCACATATTATGATTTTTAAATTTAGTTCCAATGTGTAATAGTAGTAGAGATGGATAATGGCAGACCTTTAATGAACCAAGTACTGGAAACCTACATTTTATAAAGTCAAGCTCATTTTTAATGATGCCATTTTATCTCATCAAAAAAAGCACACTTAAAACCTGGGCAAAGGTTTCATTGCCTATTTATCTTTTCACAGCCTTTCTATGGACTTACTCATAATTCCTAATAAAAGTTTCTATATTAAATATGCCTTATAGAACTGTGAAGCAGTTTAAAAAAAAAAAAAAGGTCTTGATTTCACAAAGATTTTCCCACTAATTAGCTATGTAATTTGGGGTAAGTCATTTAACTTCCTGAGGATTATTTCCTCATTTGTGAAATAGAGTTTAGAAGAGTTGATTTTTGAGTTCCCTATGAGTTGTAAAAATTATATATTTCTGTTTCATAAGCCACGATGGTCAAGAATTACACTGTCTACAATCATTAGACAGCTTGTACAAGACTAGTTAGTCTTAATAGGCAAGGGTTGTTCAAATCATATGTCATATGAGGAGCTCATTCACATCTGTATCTACATTCTCACCATAAGGTAGAACCCGGAGCTGAGAGGTAAGATTTGAGATGCCCTAGTTTACCATCACAAAAATATTCATTCAGGAGGGAAAGACGTCAGAGTTTCTGGCCAAAACAGAAAACAACTGCTGTTTATACTCATTCTAAGCATTAAAAGCTAAACTACAAGCAACAATAGGCTAGGGACTATTATTGGCCATTCAATGAAAGCCAGAGTGATTTGTTTCAAGGCTTAGTTTAGTAGCTCCATTTGAATTCCAACGGTCTTTTTTAAAAACTTGTTTTTTTTCAAAGTTGTATCAAGAAATCATAAAATCTCTTTAAGACAAAAAGTCTCACCTTTTTGAAAATAAGAAGTTAAGATTTTTAAAACATCTAGTTCTCAAACCCCAAATAGTTTATAAAATATTAACACTCCAGGGGCAGCTAGGTGGAGCAGTGGATAGAGCACCAGCCCTGAAGTCAGGAGGACCTGAGTTCAAATTTGATCTCAGACACCTAACACTTCCTAGCTGTGTGACCCTGAGCAAGTCACTTAACCCCAATTGCCTCAGGGGAAAAAAATGAACACTCCAAAATTATATTCCAATGGAGAGAGGAACGATGTGTGTCAAGGGAGGAAGAGGAGGAGATTGGGTCCCCAGAGTACAGTTACTATTACTCATAGATAATATGGTCAAGACAGTATTGTCAAAATGGAATAGTTAATGACTCTACAAATCACCTTGATTTTCACCAGCTCCTTTACTATCCAGAAGATGCCAGATTGACCTGGGAATTAAAACTGATGTGAACTCTAACCAAATATTATTGTCAACTTTATCCCACACAGAAGCCATATTCCTGAAACTGTTTTATCTTGATTAAATATAATATGCATGTGAGTTTGTTCCTAACTAGGACCCTTCCTAACTTGTCCCTAACTCTCTTACTTCCCCTTTCCCTTTACTCCTCTGACTTTTAAATGACCCCCTTTCCTCAACCAGCAGCTATATCAAATCGATCAGCCCATTGTGCCCTTTTCTACAAAAATAAAAGGACTCCTGGTGGTTATGATTATGCCTTTTGTGAGTTTTTCATATTCCAAACTTCTCTCCCAGAATCTGATGCTTCATCAGAACCAACCCAGCAAGAGATAAAACTGAATATTCCTTAAGTTGGACATATCAGAAGTCTCTTGAAGTACTGGCATATTGGATCCAGAACTCTCCCTTCTATGCTAGATAACCAACTTAAACTGATTTATGTCAACTCCCAGTTCTAAAAAACAACTCAAAACAACTAATTGTTTTGTCTTTCTTAGATTAAACTCTGGTTCTATGCTCCCATGTATTAATATCTGCCTATTTAGGAGGAATAAATTCACAGACATAATTGTTTTGTCTTTCTCAGACTAAACACTGGGGAGAAACAAAAACATTGACATTAAAAAATATTCTCCTAAAAATCTTGTTCAATCCATACCACAAATACACAAAAGATCCATCAGAGGAGTAAGCTCAGACTTAGGCCATAATAGTAGTGAGGCATATGTTAAAAAATGTGTGACCAAAGTTTAATTTATAACACCTACCCTGGAAATTCCTCTCTCTTTGTAGAATCTTTGCTGTTATTTTTGTGATTGTTTGTCCTTCATTCTCAAAGAGGCCAAAAATATAAGTAGGGTGATGTCTGGACTTGGATTTATGTGAGACAGAGCTATACAAAGTGGTCAACCTCATGCTGCCCTCCAGATTTATCAGAGTCCAATGGCAAGACAAAAAGAAAAGACAAATTGTGATGGCTCAAGATACCAGACCAATATCTCATACCTTGTACAAAGATAAAGTCAAGATAGGTACATGATTTAGAAATAAAGGACAATACCACAAACAAGTTGGGGGGAACTTGGAGAAAAATTACATGTTGGATCTTTGAATAAGGGAAGATTTTATGATAAAACAAGAAATAGTATCATAGGAAGTAAAAAGCATAATTTAGATTATATGAAATTTAAAAGGCATACAAATAAAACTAATATTGCCAATATTAAAAGGAAAACAGAAAAATGGCACAAAAAATTACCACAGTTCTCTCTGTTAAAGGCTTTGTTTCTCAAATTTATAGATACTTGAGCCAAATTTGGAAAAAATAAGAACCATTTCCCATTGATAAATGATCAAAGGATATGAACTGGCAGTTTTCAGAAGAAATCAAAGCTATCAATATTCATATAAAAATGTTCTAAATCACTAATAAGTTAAAAAAATTATATAACTCTGAGGTAGTACCTTATACCTATCAGATTACCTAATATGACAGAAAAAGAAAATGACAAATGCTAGTGGCTATGTGGAAAAATAGATATACTAATACGTAGTTGGTAGAGTTGTAAACTTATCTAATTATTCTAGAGAACAATTTGGAACTATGTCCCAAAAGTTATAAAACTATATATGCCCTTTAACCTAACATTACCACTACTAGGTCTGTATCCCAAAGAGATCAAAGGAAAAGGACTTATATGTACAAAAATATTTATAGTAACTCTTTTACTGGTGACAAAAAATTGGAAATTCAGGGTATGCCCATTAATTAAGGAATGGCTGTACAAATTGTGGTATATGAATATGATGGAATACTATTGTGCTATAAGAAATCCTGAGCAGACTGATTTCAAAAAAGCCTGGAAAGACTCTACATGAACTTAATCTGAGTGAAGTGAGCAGAACCAAGAAAATATTGTACACAGTAACAAAAAGATTATGTGATGATCAACTGTGATGGACTTGGCTCTTCTCAACAATGCAGTGATTCAAGGCAATTCCAATAGTCTTGGGATGGAAAATGCCAATCACCTCCAGAGAGAGAACTATGGAGACCGAATGTGGATTGAAGCTTAGTATTTTCACCTTTTGTCTGTTTTTTTCTTCTGTGTTTTTTTTTTTTTTCCTTTTGGTCTGATTTTTCTTTTACAACATTACAAATATGGAAATATGTTTAAAAGGATTGCACGTATTTAACCTATATCAGATTACTTGTATTAGGGAGGGAGAGGATACGAGAAAAATTTAGAACACAAAGTCTTACAAAAATGAATTTTGAAAACTATCTTTAATGTATTTGGAAAAAAAAATACTATTTAAGAAAGAATGTGACAAGTAATCCATGTACCTATCTTTTTATCTATCTATATTGGATCTTCATAATAATTCACATATAATTAAGAGGATCTTGGATTAAAATTGAAAAGGCAACAAGTATACTTATTTCCGATAGCAAAACACATCTGTATAATCACATAATTTACTGAGATACAGTGAGTATAGTACACTGCTATCATTTGTTACATTGCAAAAATAATGAGATTAGAGAGGGCAGACAGAGATTTTCCATATGCAACATATTTCTCATGAAAGATATAAAAATGATATAAGATTTCATGGCTCATATGGTCATGGATATGTTTCCTTCAACCCCAGTTTGTAGCATCTAATGGTGTTATAAATTATAGAATAGTGTTAGAAGAATCACAATTGCATATGACTCAAAGAGTAATGGAAAAACCCAAGCAAGGCAAGAATAAAGAACATAGATGGAAAACTAGTGTTGCACTGGTATGTTCACAATATTAAGAGAGCTAGCTAGCAAAAGGCCTCCAATATATTTGGTGAGCCCTCTGTGCTGATTTTATAGAAATAGAACAAAACAAGGATCATATGGATTGAAAAGGTATGAATGTGTTAACATCTGCCCTAGTCCATGGTGATCACGTCACATATCTAGTCAAGGTTTGAAGCATTTAACTGGTAATGCTGTATTGTGTTGCATCATGGTAATCCACCATCTCAGGATAATCAAAATGGAAATGGAAAGACAAATGGTGGATAAAAATACTGTTGCATGTGACTCATGTGCAAGAAGTAGTGTCAAAAATATCATCAGAGACATTTAGATCCAGAAAAGGAAGTGGACTGAACATACAGGGGAAAAGACTGACTAATGGATAGCCAAAATGCTGCATTACTTCTTTCTTTTTTTGCTGAGGTAATTGGGGTTCAGTGACTTGCCCAGGGTCACACAGCTAGGAAGTGTTAAGTGTCTGAGGTCACATTTGAACTCAGGTCCTCCTGACTTCACGGCTGGTGTTCTATCCACTGCACCATCTAGCTGCCCCTGCATTACTTTCTATGAAAGGTAAAACAATGAAAAACTAAAGCAAGACTTCTAGCACAGTGAATAGGTTATTGCTTGAGAATTTACTGAAAGGCAGTGAAAAATTGTATATAATGAGAAGGTGTAGAGCAGTCATGGTCTGCACTGTTAGGAAGAGTATTTACATGGATGAAATTAGTCTCAAAATTTGATTCACAAAAATTCCTTCAAGAAAAGCTGCACAAAGGTGTAGTTATTCTTGCTCAGTCATGTCTAACTCTTCATGACCCTGAAGACCATACTATCCATAGGGTTTTCTTGGCAAAGATAGTGGAGTGATTTGCTAATTCCTTCTCTAGTTCATAGATGTAATAATAAGGTTAAGGTCAACTAGTTGACCCAGTGGATAGAGCTCCATCCTAGTGTCAGGACAGCCTGAGCTCAATCCAACCTTAGACACTAACTGTATTACCTTTTGTCAAGCAACTTAACCCTGTTTCCCTCTGTAAAATGAGCTGGGAAAAGAAATGACAAACTATTTCATTATCTCTGCCAGGAAAATCCTAAATAATATCACAAAGAGTGACATGACCAAAACTGAACAAGAATGTTAAGGGGTAAAGCTTAGCTTGGGGAATGGATCCTCTCAGACTAAACTACCATGTTTATAAAGCACTCTAGGTTTTTCACCACCAAAATCATCACATGTGCCCCTACCAGTGTGTTTGCTTTAATGAATCAGCCAGAGGATAAAATTAATTCAAAGCAATTACTTTTAATGAAATAATGTGGTAAGAATAGGTTTAATAATAGCTAATAAATAATCTTTAGGGTTTACAAAGCATTTTATCTGTCTTGACTCATCCAGTCTTCAAAACACCTCTGAGAAGTAGTTGCTAATACCATCTCCCATTTTACAGATGAGGAAACTGAGACACAAAGAAGTTATATAACCTGCCCTGATACAAAAGCTAATGAGTATCTGAATCAGGATTTGAACTCTGATCTACCTGATTCCAAGCCTTGAGCTCTATATTCTGTGTGCTACCTAGAATTAATGATTTTACTGGTAGAGAGAACTCCCAGATGAGGAAACTTCCTCTATCATTTTAGTAACCTCCTCTGTAATTTAAACTCTTTGAAAACTCTGAAACACTGAGAGATTAAGTAATTTGCCCAGGTCACATAGCTAATATATATCAGACAGAGGAATTCAACCCAACTCTTTTGACTTCAGAGCCAGCTTTCTATCCACTGTACCATACTATCATTTTTAGTAACAAAACATTTCCCCTATAAAGTTAGGGCACACTTTCCCACAAATAAATATGCCATAAGTGAAAAGAGGGGACACATGTAGAGAATGTGAATGGAGTGGCAAGTGCATAGGAAATATGTATGACCTACCACTTGTGCGGGAGGACAATTCATAGCTCAGATGCTACACGGCCATTGATGTCTTCCTGGGGTGTCATTGTGCCATTCCCACTCTGGCACCATATTTGCTGCTGGCCTTAGGCCTAGCTCTGTGGTCAGTGTTGGTCATTGTTAGACTGGTGATTGTCCATCTTCCCTCTAATTGCCTCTTCTGACTTTGACTGGAATCCTTGGCTAAACTACTCTCCCTTTCTCCTGTCTATAAGGGATTCCACCAAACTCTTATATTTTAGAGCAAGGTGGCTTTCTATAGCTCCTTTAGATAAACAGCAATATTTATCAACTCAACCCATTTGACTGTAGTTTTTTGGGGTTTTTTTATTTTTGTTTTTATTTTTTTCAAGCAGTGATTCATTTCTCAGAGCCTTGGCTAGAAGAGACTTTTCATCTCCTCAGAGTAACTCTCTCTTTTTTTCTAAATTCCAAATTCTTTAGAATACTTCTTCCTAAAAAGTGCCTTCCAGCCTCCAGTCTCTCTCCTGAAATGGAATTTCCTACTTATCAAGACTTGTTTTCCATTGAAGATGTCTCTGTAGCTTACATGGACATTCTTCCCTATTTAACAGTCTTTCCAATTAGATTATCAGTAAATATTTATTAAGTACCTTCTATGTGCCAGGCATTGTAATCAGCACTGGGAGACAAAAAGATGTCTGGAGTCCCCCATTTTCTAAATCCCCAAATCTTTTCTACACCTCCCCCAGAGGATGAGGGAAGGAGAAGAAAAGAGGGAGGACAGAGAATGGAAAGATTAAAATAAACTCAGGTAAGACCAAGGTCTTTATCTTCCCCAATCCAAGCCATATACTCTTTCTAAATATCACACACACACACACACACACACACACACACACACACAGAATGAAAAAAACCTTTCTAAGCTTTTTATGAATATATGTCTAGATATCCCTTTCCTGGATTCCAGGTCTTTTATTTGTATGAGTTACAGCCTAGAATTCTGGTACCTGAAGGTGAGGGATTGGTGGGGAGAGAAATCAAATACATAGATATTGTACTTAGTATCTCTAACTTGAGTAAAATGTTGAGTAATTTCTAGCTAACCTGAGGAACAAAGTGATTGTAGGGTTCTCACAAGTTCTCTGAGCATTTAACCAGCAAACACTTAATAAGCATATTATTATTGTGTACCAGGCACTGTGTAAAACCCTACAGATATAAAAACAAGCAAAAAGAAACACAGTCTTCTGCCCTCAAGTCAAGGATCTTTAACTCTCCACAGTTTCCTAGATTCCTCTTTGATTTATTAGAGAAAATTACTGATCAGAATTTGTTAATTATTTGCTAGCCATAATTAATAAATTGAATATTAATTTTCCATAAATTATGTCTCTCAGACTTTTCATTAGTCACAGTGCTGTTGTTGATAAGCTTCTTAATCCAGCACCATAGAGATCCCTAGAAAATAGAATTTACAAACTTGTTTATTAAAGGCACATTCCAGGGAACCTGCTCCAGCCTACAATGCCATACTCTATTTAAAGGCGTAGGGGCTGGAGCTTTTGCTACCAGTCAGCTGTTTTTTGTTGCCTGCCATCCTCTAAATGGAGTAAGGTCTTGTAGACTTGTAGACTGAGCCAAGAGAAACAGCTGACAGGCTGTAAGGGATCTCCTGGTAGCTCTGGCAGCAAAAGGGATTTCTAAAAGCAGTTCTAGCAGCATGGGCATCTTTGGTAATGATGCTGATGGATTAAAAAGGGGAATAGTTGATTGACAGTGGAAGGATTATTACTGCAGTAGAAATTTATAGGTGAAAGAATCAGACACTGCAATAGGAAAAATCACAGAAACACTCTAGGTTTCATAAGCTTTGTTTTTAAATTACAAAGTTAAAATTGCAGCAAATGCTAATAATTGAATTTAAAATAAGCCACTAACAAAGACACTGACTTTACTTGCCTTTTGAATAAGTAAAAGACTAATAAAATATAGCAAGTAACACATGATGCATATACTTTAAGAAAATCAAACAAAAATATGCATCTATTTACATATATAGATACATAATTGCATAATAAATATTACATATTATATAATATATATAGTTGTAGCCTTGTTGATACTATCTCCATAGCACATTTTGCACTGTCCCTTTTTCAACTTATCTATGACTGTAGTTCTTGACTATTCATTTGAATTATTTCAATTGACTCCTAATTGATCTGACCTACCTTTACATCTTCTCCGTAGCTGCCAAAATGATTTTTCCAAAGCAGAAATCTGACCATATTACCTTTTTAGTTAATAAACGCCAATGGCTCCCTTTTACTTTGCATTGAAATGGACATAGCATTAAAATTTATAACCTTTCTCTAACCTACCTTCCCCTGTGCAATATTTTTTCTAATAAATTTCTTTCATTTTTATTTTAGATATTTGTTTTTGTCATTGAAAACTCTTTTATCTTTGTAAAAATTAAGCCCAATGCTTTTCTCTCCAGTGCTTCTATTTATTTAATATTTTCTTCCTTCTCTTCTTGAAACAAATATATCATTCCATTTATATCATTCCATTTTCTTCCAGTTTAAAAATAATTCTTTAAACATTTAGATAAATTATTTAGTTAGATCTCCTTGTGGTAAGTAGTATAAGCAATCTATCCTTTTCACCATGTTGCTAGCCATATTTCCCAAAAGTTTTTATGTAATGATTTCTAACCTCAGTGTTTTTTAGACATTGGTTTGTGAAGCAGCAACCATTTATAAACATTGGATTCTTTGTGGGATTTCTTTATTCTTTTTCACTGATTTCTTGCCCTATTTTTTTTTCATAGTAGGGAGTTTTTAAAATTTGGTGAGACATTAATCTTATCTGTTTCTTCAAGAGAATTTCATTATGACTCTCTAATTCTATGCAGTATTAGAATTGGATTGGTATTTCATTTAACAGTCATTATAGGTCTTTACCCTAAGGAAAAACTCTCTTCTATGGCAAAAGACAACCCTCATAATTTGTGTAAATTCATATTTCACAGAGTTTTTCCTAAGGGCAAAAACCTATACTGGTATTTGCCTTTATTACTGTCTAATAATAATGATGTTAACTACTATAGTGCTTTAAGGTTTTTAAAGCACTTTAAAAATATTTCATTTAATATCATAATCTTGTGTTATTAAATGTTATAATGATTCCACTTCTGAATCCACCAATCTACTGAAACTTAAAGTCAGTGGTGATTTCCTAATCATTAAATTCATGACTTTTTATTTGACTTGCCTAGGGGGAAATTGACCTCCCAGACTGGATTTGGAGGAGGAGGGTTGGTGAGGGACTAAGAAAAGAGGTCATTTTCTGCCTCAATTCTTATCTACACTTAATCAGTGAAAGGGCTTTTCCTCAGTCAAGCCTGTTAAAGACTTTAGCTCAAAAAGGCCACAATCTCCCACTGCATCCAGGGCCATCTCTAGGCATCCCAATCTATATCTTTCCACTGGCCCCAGATGGCAGAGGAGGAGAAAGTGAGGCAGATGACCTTGTACATCCCTCCCTCACTTAACTCCAACTCATTTGCACGTCATGGCATCACTTCCCTGATGCTATGATCCTTTTCAAGAATGAAGGACAAACAACAAGATCTACATTAACTAACATAGTTATTATAGTTAGGATAGGTTCTTAGGATCTATAATTAGAAGAATTTACTCTCTCTGACCAATTTTTGCCTTTTTCCTTTACAGACATATTTCTATACCTCCTTATTCCTTTTCTGTGCCTTTTTGCGGTGACTAACATTTTTCCCCCTGAGGCAATTGGGGTTAAGTGACTTGCCCAGGGTCACACAGCTAGGATGTGTTAAGTGTTTGATGATTTGAATTCAGGTCCTCCTGATTTCTGGGCTAGTGCTCTATCCACTGCGCCACCTAGCTGCCCCACTGATTAACATTTAAAAAAAAAATTAAGTGATAAAAACATACAGTCCTGCTTTACTACTGTTTTTAGTGAGAATGTTATTAATACTTTTCTACTTTGACATCATCTTGAGGGTATATATCCTAACTTATTTAATCAGTTAGTCAATAAACACTTATTAAGCCCTTAGCACATGCCAGGTACTGTGCTAAGCACAGAGAATAGGAAAAGTATAAGATTTTCCTTGATCTGAAGGAGCTCACTTCCTAATAGGGAAGATAACATGCAAAAAAATATATGAAAACAAGTTATATACAGGATAAGTTGGAAAAAATCAACATAAGGAAGGGACTAGAATTTAGGGCAATTGGGAAAGACTTCTTTTATGGGAAAATTAAAAGTTCTATCTTCCTACATTTTTAGATTTTTTTTCTTATTTAATATTTTATTTTTTTCCAATTACATGTAGAAACAATTTTAAAATTAAAAAAAATTTTTTTTTTGAATTCCAAATTCTCTCCCTTTCTCTCCTTGACCTAATTGAGAAGGCACATATATAGTCATGCAAAACACATTTCCAGGTAAGTCATTCTGTGAAAGCAAACACAGACCAAAAAAAAGAAAAAAAAAAACCCAAAAAAATAAAGGAAAAATATTTTTGATCTACATTCAGGCTCTACCAGTTCTTGCTCTGGAGATGGACACATTATAAGTCCTACAGAATTGTCTTGAATTATTGTATTGCTGAGAATAAATAATTATTATAAATAAATAAACAATATTGCTGTTATGTGACTATGGTCTCCTGGTTCTGTTCATTTCACTCTGCATCAATTCATATAAGTCTTTCCATGTTTTTCTGAAAACATTGTGTTCATTTCTTAAAGCACAATAGTATTCCATCACAATCACATTCAATTTATTTAGCTATTTCCCAATGGATATCCCCTCAGTTTCCAATTCTTGGTTACGACTAAAAGGGCTACTATTTACAGATATACATTATATATGTGTGTGTGTGTGTGTGTGTGTGTGTGTGTGTGTATGTATATTGGTATGCACAGGTTCTTTTCCTTTTTGTTTTTTATCTCTTTGGGATAGAGACCTAATAGTGGTATTGTTTGGTGAAAGGGTATGTGGGTTTTATAGCCCTTTGGATAAATTTCAAATTTCTTTCCAAAATAGTTGAACCAGCAGACAAAGTTAGGAGGGAAACAATGTATTGGGAAATCATCTTTACATTTAAGGGTTCTGATAAAGGCCTCATTTCTAAAATATATAGAGAATTGTCTCATATTCATAAGAATTCAATCCACTCTCCAATTGATAAATGGTCAAAGGATATGAACAGACAATTTTCAGATGATGAAATTAAAACCATTTCTAGTCATGAAAAGTTGCTCCAAATCACTATTGATCAGGGAAATGCAAATTAAGACAACTCTGAGGTACCACTACACACCTGTCAGATTGGCTAAAATGACAGGAAATGATAATGATGAATGTTGGAGGAGATGTGGGAAAGCTGGGACACTAATACATTGTTGGCGGAACTGTGAACGGATCCAACCATTCTGGAGAGCAATTTGGAGCTATGCTCAAAAGGTTATCAAACTGTGCATACCCTTTGACCCAGCAGTGTTTCTATTGGCCTTATATCCCAAAGAGATCTTAAAGGAGGGAAAGGGACTCACACGTGCAAGAATGTTTGTGGCAGCCCTTTTTGTAGTGGCTAGAAACTGAAAACTGAATGTATGCTCATCAGTTGGAGAGTGGCTGAATAAATTATGGTATATGAATGTTATGGAATATTATTGCTCTGTGAGAAATGACCAGCAGGACAACTTCAGAGAGGCCTGGAGAGACTTGCATGAACTGATGCTGAGTGAAATGAGCAGAACCAGGAGACCACAGCAACAACAATACTATATGATGATCATTTCTGATGGACATGGTTTCAAACCAGCTCCAATTGTTCAGTGATGAAGAAAGCCATATACACCCAGGGAGAGGCCTGTGGGATCTGAATGTGGACCACAAGATAACATTTTCATGCTTTCTATTGACGTTGGCTTGCATTATGTTTTCCTTCTCAGGTTTTTTTTTTCCTTATAGATACAATTTTTCTTATACAGCAAGTTAATGTATAAATATGAATACACCTATTCTATTTGTCAAGTATTTTAACATAATTAACATGTATTAGACTTTCTGCCATCTAGGGGAGGGGGTGGGGGAAGGAAGGAAAAACTTGTAACAGCTTTGCAAGGGTCAATGTTGAAAAATTACCTATGCATATAGATAATTTTGCAAATAAAAAGCTTTAATAAAAAAAAGTTGAACTAGCATACAACTTCACCAATAATAAACTAATATTTTAATTTCCCCACATCCTCTCCAGCATTTGTCATTTTTCTTTTCTGTCATATTAGCCAATCTGACAGCTATGAGATAGTAGCTCAGAGTTGCTCTACTTTGCATTTCTCTCATCAATAGTAATTGAGAGCATTTTTTCATATGACATAGATAGGTTTGATTATGTGTTCTGAAAAGTTCCTGAACATTTCCTTTGACCATTTACCAATTGAGGATTGGCTGATTTCTATAAACTTGACTCTGTTTTCTAGATCAGTTAGAAAAATGAAGTCTTTATCAGAGAAACTCACTATAAAAAAATTTTTTTTCACAATAACAATTACCAACTCTAATGCCAGAGAAACTGAGACAAGACAAAGATAAGGGTTTTTAATATTTTAATAGTGGAAAGTTTGGACTAGCAGCCCAACAGGACCCATGTCTGGCCCCCAGAAGGCTGAATGGGACTTTTGTCTCAAAGTATCCAGCTACCAGCAAGTACTTTCAGAGACTTTTAAAGGGCTCTAGCTATCAGGGAAACAAAGGCAAAGGGGTGGGGTGGGCAGAGCACTGGATGAATGGAAATTCCAGAAAAGGACTATAACTTTTAAATTCTGACAGGCTTGAGGGTGAAGAAGGAAGGATCATAAATTCTGATAAGTTGGGAGTGAAGAAGCTAGAAGACAGTAATTTTGGGCCCAGGAGATGCCCAAACATTGGAGGTAAGCCATATGGAGTTTTATGACTCTTTGAAATGCCAGAGTGGCCAGAGCTCCCAGCCCTAATTATCTCAGTCCTAATGGCCAGGAAGGGTGGTTGCCACCAGTGAAACTGAGGCAAAATCGTATATACCCAACTGTTTCTAGTAAACTCAAAAGCAATAATCTCAAATTGCAAAACTTGCCTTAAATTTACCATTCAAAAAAAGGGTGTTTAATTATTGTTCTTTAAGAAACGACCAGCAGGATGATTTCAGATCGGCCTGGAGAGACTTGCATGAACTGATGCTGAGCGAAATGAGCAGAACCAGGAGATCATTGTACACAGCAACAACAAGACTAAATGATGATCAATTCTGATGGATATGGTTCTCTTCAACAACGAGATGTTTCAAAGTTCCAGTTGTTCAGTGATGAAGAAAGCCATATACACCCAGAGAGAAGGATATGAATGTGGACCACAGCATAACATTTTCACACTCTCTATTGATGTTTGTTTGCATTATGCTTCTCTTCTCAGATTTTTTTTCTTGTAGATCTGATTTTTCTTGCTCAGCAAGATAACTGTAAAAATATGTATACACATATTCGATTTGTCAAGTATTTTAACATAATTAACATGTAGTAGACTTCCTGCCAACTAGGGGAGGGGTGGGGACTAGGAGGGAAAAATTTGTAACAGAAAGCTTTGCAAAGGTCAATGTTGAAAAATTACCTATGCATATGTCTTGCAAATTTTAATTAAAAAAAAAGTATTTAATAGAAAGGGAAAATAAATCAAAGCAACATTTGTGGTATAAATCATGATATCAGAAACAAAAAACTATATTGATTATGGGATAAAATAAAGATATTAGAAATCTGAGATCCAAACAAGCTATTATGAAAATAGGACTGTTCACATTCCAAAGATTCTTGTATTACCTAGTGCTTAGCTGAGAATTCTTAAGCTATTAATTTCAATTGCAGCTTGGGATAGAAGCCTAATTGATTCAAATAAACATTTCAGGCCTTTCTTAATTCCGGTGTTTGAGACTCTAATGTTCTGCTTCTTCATAGATGCCTAAGAGTGCTTGAACCTAGGTTCTTTGACTATGGTACTAGTATACATTATACTTATCACTATTCCACATTAGATAAGCTTTACTTAAACTCAGTGTGTCTAAAATGGAACTCTTCTTTCCCCCTAACTCCACTGCTGCTGAAGGTAAGATCATTCTCTAGTATCTTAGGCTCCAGATTTAGGTGCTATCCTTGACTTCTCACTATCTCTCCTCCCCAACTTCCCATATCCACTTTGTAGCCCAATTCTGTTGATTTCTCCTTTAAAAATTCTTTTGAATACACCCCCTATTCTGATACTGCAAACTTGTCCTGGTGGGTCTACCCAGGTCTCTCTCCACTCCCTTTCTTCCTCCATTCAGCCACAAAAGTGATTTTCTTAAGATTCATGTCTTTCTATATCATCTTCCTTGTCCCTCTCAATAAAGTCCAGTGGCTGTGAGGATAAAAATTTTTTAAATTATTTTTCATTTTTCCCGTATTTAACTTGTTTGTTATTCATTTGCTTGTTCTCTTCTTTAGATTATAAGTTCTTTGGGAGCAAGAACTGTCTTTTGTCTCTTTTTGTATCACCAGTGCTTAATACAATGCCTGGCATATAGTAGGCCCTTAATAAATGTTTAGTGACAATATTTTCCCCTTTTTTAATAGGATTTATTATATAGTTTTCTTTCCAATATTAAAATATTCTTTTATTGTAGCTAAAAGTTATATTTGGTCTTTATATATCTTTTCAGTCTGTTCATTGCTCTATAGCATTTATTTTATTTTGGTTTTGGTCGAATATTCTTTTTATTTATTTATCTATTTATTTATTTATTTTGATTAAAGCTATTTATTTTCAAAATATATGCACAGATAATTTTCAACATTCATCTTTACAAAACCTTGTATTTCAATTTTTTTTCCTTTCCTTCTCTCTGTCTCCCCTAGACTGCCATAGTCCAATATGTTAAATATGTGCAATTCTTTCATACATAATTCTACAATTATCATGGTGCACAAGATAAATCAGTTCAAAAAGGAAAAAAAAAACCCACCAAAAAGCAAGCAAACAACATTAAAAAAAAAAAAAAAAAGGTGAAAATACTATAATCTACCTTCAGTTCCCACAGCCCTCTTTCTGGGTGTAGATGGCTCTTTTCATCATAAGATCATTGAAACTGGCCTGAATCATCTCATTGTTGAAAAGAGCCAGGTCCATCAGAATTGATCATTACATAATCTTGCTGTTGCCGTGTATGAAATTCTCCTGGTTCTATTCACTTCACTTAGCATCAGTTGATGTAAGTTTTTCCAGTCCTTTCTGAAATCATCCTGCTTATAATTTCTTATGGAACAATAATATTCCATTACATTCATATACCATAACTTTTTCATCTATTCTCTAACTGATGGGCATCCACTCAGTTTCCTGCTCCTTGCTACTATAAACATTTTTGCACATGTGGGTCCTTTTCACTTTTTTATTATCTCTTTGGGATATAAATCCAGTAAAGACACTGCTGGATCAAAGGGAATGCACAGTTTGAAAGCCCTTTGGGCATAGTTCCAAACTGCTCTCTAGAATGGTTGGATCAGTTGACAACTCCACCAATAGTATCATTTTATTTTTCACTGGCTATTTTTTAAAATTCTTTGAAATGCACATTGTCTTTGTTGTTTCTTTTTTTATTTCTTCTTTTAATCCTGGATTTCTCTATCTTGAACAAATTTTAAGGGGGGTAACCCTTCACCAATTCAGATTCCACTGTTAGAATAGAAAGATCAGCCTTGATCTTTTCTATTCCTAAAATGGATTGGTTTGCCCCTCTTTATTCAGCTTGGTCACCCTCAACTCCCTGGGGTTCAACAAATTAGTCTGGATTTAGTGGTAACACATGATTGGCCTAGTCCATATCAGTTCAGAATTTCTAAATTCAAATGATGCATCAGTTTTAACCTAGTATGCAGCAGGGATTACAGATATATGCCATCATGTACATGATGTCTGGCCATAAGTCTTTTGTAAATTTTTTAAAGTACAAATAATTTGCAAGCATCCATCTCTTGCCTTAAAAAAGCATATTTACTTTTTCTGATTAGGTAATACTGAGTTGACTGTCCATGCTTCTTAATTTGGCCTATGACATAGTTTAATGTCTCCAATTGTTCTTAATTTCCCTAAAGTAATTGTGAGGCTGCTTAATTTCTCTTGATAATTCATTTATTTGATTGAAATCTGTAAGATTCTTTGTCAATGTTGGGCTGGAAATGAACAGTAATATATTGAGGAAAATTGATTCAAAATTTTTCTCATCAGTCTTATGAATTTTTTAAAAAAAATTTTGTGTGCTTCCATTCCCTCTAATAATTTTCTGAAATAAGATGTTTAGCTAGTTTTTTCTTTGTCCATAACCCTGAAGTTTTCATATTATGATCTCTTCTCCAGATTTTTTATTTATAGAATTCATACAGTAATTGAGCTGTTTTCTGAATATTTTCTTCCTCTTCAACTATGCTGTCTGCAGTTTTGTTTTTAGCTCTAATAAATCTGGTTTTGGTGACTTGGATTGATCCTTTTGAGTTCTGTTTTCTCCATATTATATGTCTTATCTGTGCCTCAATTTCAATGAGTTGGAACTTGTTATTTTCTATCCCAAACCTCTTCTTTCTCTTGGCTTCCCTCTCTGTATACACATATTTTCTCCAGTACAATCAGTTTTGCTATAATGTTTGTTTCAAAAAAATGAATTTGTTAAGGGAAAAAAAATGAATTTGACATATTAGAGAACATTTTGAGCATAATTTGAATTTTGAATTTGTTTCTTCCCTGAAAAACATTGAGAAAACACAGAAGACTGTATTACTTCACAATGACACTAGCTACAGCCCTTCAGGTATTTTTCTTTCTTTTTTTTTTTTTAATTAAAGCTTTTTATTTGTATAACATATGTATGGGTAGTTCCCCAACATTGATCTTTACAAAGCTTTCCATTACAAATTTTACCCCCAGTCCCCTCCCCTCCCCTAGATGGCAGGAAGTCCACTACATGTTAATAATGTTGAAATGCTTGAGAAGTTATGCAAGAAAAATCCTATCTACAAGAAAAAAAAAAAAGAATCAGAGAAAGGCAACACAATGCAAGCAAATGTCAATAGAGATCATGAAAATGTTATGGTGTGGTCCATATTTCATTTCCCTCTCTCTGGGTGTATATGGTTTTCTTCAGTGAACAATTGGAACTAGTTTGAGACAATTCTTTGTTGCAGAGAGCCATGTCCATCAGAATTGATCATCATGTAATACTGTTGTTGCTGTGTATGATGATCTCCTGGTTCTGCCTTCAGGTATTTTTCAAAACAAAATATTGTATTTATTATATATTTGGTGCAGTAGGAACTGTGGGCTGAGGGCTAGTCCATTCCTCTCCATCTTCACTACCTTCAACCATGTTTCAGCTCTTTGAAATTCTATCCTCTAGCACAGCTTTTGGGAACCAAGGTCCCAGACAAGTGCCATGGATTTCTTACTATTTAATATTATAAAACTGTACTATTATCTTTATTAGGATCTTACAATTTTTGAGCATTGTGCCTATAAATCAGTTTTTTCTCCAAGCCTTATGGTTTTTATTGTTTGTTTTTTGCAGAATGATGTGCTATTTGAGAGTATGTCATTATAGAAGAACTGACTATATGTACTATGTAGCAGTCATTCTAAAACAAGAAAATATCTTATTTTGTGCTACTTGAAGAATAATTCACACATGCAAATTTACAGGAAAGTTAAAACTGCAGGTAGGAAAATTCTCTGTTCAATTTCAATTAATATTCTCTTTTATTCAGACGTCTGTACTTTAAATATAGCAAGCAACCCACTCAAGAAGATCCAGCAGTATAAGTAAGAAAGGAATAGGCAGAAAACATACATATCTGAAGTCTCCCCCCACTTTTTTTGTTTGTTTTAATAGATCTTTTTTAATGATCTTTTAATAGAGATCATAAAACTTCATTCTGCCTTCTCTAGCCTCCAGGCATTTGAAGTTCTAGAGCCTTTACATTAAAGGGTAAAAAAACTTTTGTTAAGGGGCTAATTGTTCAAAAAAGAACTAAATCAGGCTTCTTTTCAGACTACTTTATTTAATTGATAATTTGGGGGTCTCTACTCTTTTCAAAAAATGTTAGGTCTCTTGTTTGCTGATGCCTGAAATTCCTTTAACAAGACTGATAGGTTGATTGCCTTATATGACAGAAAATGAAATTGATAAATATTGGAGTTGTGGGAAAATTGAGACACTAATGCATTGTTGGTGGAGTTGTGAATTGATCCAATCATTCTGGAGACACCATACTACTTGGTCTGTATCCCAGAGAGATTTTTTTAAAAAGTGGAGAAGAACCTACGTGCACAAAAATATTTTGAGCAACTCTTTCTGTGGTGACAAAGAAATTAAGGGGATGCTCATCAATTAGGGAATGACTAAACAAGTTGTGATATATGAATGTGATGGAATACTATTATGCTATAAGAAATGACAAGTAGAGAGATATCAGAAAAATCTGGGAAGACTTAATGTACTGTTTCAAAGTAAAGAACCAGAACACTGTACACAATGACAGCAATACTGTAGGATGATCAACTATGAAAGACTTAACTATTCTCAGCAATATACAAGACAATTCTAAAGGACTCATAAAGAAAAATGCTGTATTAGATTACTTGTCATCTAGGGGTAGGGAGTGGGGGGAGGGAAAGGAAAAGCTTGGGAAAAAAAAGTTTTTTTGCAAAGGTCAATGTTGAAAGGTCACTCATATGTTTTGCAAATAAAAAGCTTTATAAAAAAAAAAAGAAAAGAAAAATGCTATTCACATGCAGAGAAAGCACTGGGGTATCTAAATACAAATTGAAGCATACTTTCTTTTTTCTTCTGATCTGTCTCCTCTTTTACAACATAACTAATAAGGAAATAGGTTTTACATGATTGCACAAATATAACCTATATCAAATTACTTATCATCTTAAGGAGAGAGAAAGAAAATTTTGAACTCAAATTAAAAGAAAAATCAATGTTTAAAATTGCCTTTACATATAATTGGAAAAAAATATTATTAAAAAATAAGACCAATGGATTTTCATTCTCTAGTTATAATTAAAAAAATTTAAACTACAAATTCTTGATTCAGAAGTCCTGAGTTTAGAGGCTTGGATTCAAATATTAATTCTTCCATTTACTACTTGTGTGACCTTTGACAGGTAATTTTATCTTTATGGGCCTTACCTTCTTATCTAAACAATTCTAGAATTAGACTATATGATCTCTTAGCTCTAAATGTTATAATCTTAAGTGTGGCACCTGGGATAGCCTCACAAGTCAGCATTTAAATATCTAAACATCTTCAAGATACATTATGTGAACCATGGTTCACAAGCCCTCCTGCATATGTTTCTTTTACTTATCAAGTGAGATGACACATTGGTTCAAAAAAAAAAAAAAGATATTTATTTATTTAAACTGTATAGCTAAATAGGGAACAAGAAAATTCCCTTCCTATACACAATGGAGTATAATTTTCCAAACATTAATAAATCAACAGTAGTAGAGGAATGAATACAAGGAAAATGTTTGGCCAATATAATTCTTCTAGAATTACAGAAAAACAAATAGGAAATATCAAGATAAATTAATCGGGATCACAATACTTCTAAAATGTCTCTCTTTCAGAGCCATCAAAGACCTCTGGGGATATTGTTATCACAAGCTGGCATCTCCTTCCCTCTACCCCCTTCTACTGCTCTGCCCACCCCCTATTCCCCATCTACAATCTAATATTATTTTTTCTCCTGGAATCTCCAATGAGCTATGGTTCTTCTCTTTTCTTAGGAAGTTTTTAACTCTTTTAACACAGTCTCAAGAACTATCTCGATCTTTAGTGGCTTAACCCCAGAGCCAAGCTAGCCTGCCAATAAATTGGTCTAGATTTAACTTGTCTGTTGACCTCCAATTGCATATCTCCAATGGATTGTTAGACAAACAGAACTAGGTCTTGTAAACATCTCATATGCATAAAACTGAACTCATTATCTGTTCCCCAAAACTCACCCATCTTCCTAATGTTCCAGTTACTTTTAAGGGTGATTATCACTTTCCCTGTTACACAACTGAGTCATCATCCTCAACTTTTTATTCTTTCTCTCTCATTCCATATACAGTCTGTTGCCAAATCTTGATTCTACCTTCACAACATCTCTCCTATCCTTACCACAGTTCAGGCCACCACCATCTTATACCTGAACTATTATAATAGTTTTCTGGTTGGTCTCTCTGTCTCAAGTCCCACTTAATGCCAGTCCATCCTCCAGCCAGCTCTTGTGGTGAGTGAAAAATGAAATAGCTGATGAAACAAATGTTCAGCTTCTAAGCAAATTGATTTATCAAGCAATACATGCTAATTGCTGAATAAATTGGGAATAAGAAATGACCCTCAGGTTCAGGGCAAATTTATGTTTTGAATTTAACTGCTCTGCTGACACTAAGACTTCTCTCTTCAAACTCTTTTTTTGAAATATGGTAAGATATTCCTTCCAACTCCAATTATTTTCCTGATTACTAGCTTCAGTAATTATCCCTTTTGCCTACTTCCTTGATCTCCCTATCTCCCTCCTAAGGAGTTTGTGATCTTTGTCCTACTTTAACCCAGGAAGCAAATCAAGGTATTCTCTACTTAGGTAACCATAACAGAAATCGATCCATAATGAAATATTGTCATTCTATCAGACTAAAAGTGCAAATGAGTATTCTGGTTTAGTACCCTAAAGTTTGCCAAATTCACATTTTAAATTATAATTAGCCCTGTTCACTTTTGATTATATATGGAAGCATTTTCATAGTTCATGGTTGTATTGAACCAGGGTTCTGTTCCAATATCCTTCACTCTCTCCTCCCCCACCCAACCCTCATGTTGTCCCTGAGTGAAACTCAAGACAAATCTCATGTAAGTAAGTCTGTTGACTGAGAAGAAATCATGATACTAAACGAGTTCTTATTTGCTTTGGGGAATAGGATGGGTTGCAGCTGAGATCCGCAAAACAGGTCTCAACAAGTCAAGGTCAGGAACCAAGTAGAAAGATATTGGATCTGAAAAGGTCAAAGGCTATAGTTGGTGTCTGGAGCAAAATCAAGGTGAAAACCAGAAATTATAAAAAAAGTTGGGGGTTAGAGTGCTAATGAGGTAAGAGAGCTGAAACTGCACTAGTTTGGAAAGGAACTGAATGCTGAGTTAGATAATCATCTGTTAAGTCCTGAAATAAATCAGAACCATGAGTTGAAGAATAAAGCACCTTTAACTGAGATGACAAGGTAGCAAGCCTGCTACCCTGAGGGATGTCTAACCAAAGGGACCCATGAAAAAGTTTTTATAGTTTTAGAAGGAAAGAGAGGCGATAGATGAGGTAGCAAGGCCTGGTCATGAGATCCCAGAGGCCCTTGGCAATCCCCGCAAGGAAAGTCTGGTTGTTTTGCTGTTCATGCCATGAACCTTAAGGAAAGGGGCAAGGACATCAGAGGTCTAGATCCAGGTCCCCCAGAAGGCAAGATTTAGGATGGAGGGATGCAGGGTATGTTCAACTCCATCTAATCAAGAGTAAGTATCTTAAGAGTAGGAATGGAAAAACATTACTTAAACACTGACATTACAATGAACTTTTAAAGGAGAGGCAGTCTATAGTATATTTTGTATTAATTATTTCTTTCTTTTTTTTTTTTTTTGCTAAGGCAATTGGAGTTAAGTGACTTGCCCAGGGTCACACAGCTGTTACGTGTCTGAGACCAAATTTGAACTCAGGTCCTCCTGACTTCAGGGCTGGTGCTCTATCAACTGCGCCACCTAGCTGCCCCTGTATTAATTATTTCTGTCATATTAACAATTTTGTCACATCTGGATTTACTATGCTCAATTAAACTATAGGGGAATTAGACTGATATCTTCTACATTCCAGCTCATTATGCTAAATCCCACTTACATTGGTATGTTGAGCCTCAGAGGAGGAGTCACTTCTTTTCTCTTTAGGATTCTAGTGATTAATCTAAGAAGTTGGAGATTCCAATACCATTGCTCATGTGACTCCTCCCAATCCCTATTAACCAATTGATATCTCCTTAATATTAATCAACCAGCTGATATTAAGTAACCTTTAAAACAACAAAACAAAACAAAGGGATATTAACTGAAAACATATAGCAAGGACAGAAATGCAAATTCTCCTCCCTACCAGGAGGCTTATTCTTCCCTGGGGAGAGAGATGTAAAGCTTAAAGTAGTTGATAATTTTTTAAAAAAAATTTTCCCCATATCATAGCTTGTATCTTATGATCCTTGAAGCCTTTTTTTCTCCCTTCATGAAGTACCAAGTTTATTTCTGTGTATGGCATAGCAAATGTTTGAACTGCTTCCTTATTTAAAACACAACTTATGTCACTTTTGTGTCAATTTATTACTGAGTTGAATCAATCAGGTTGTTCTTAAGGGCTATCTACATTGGACTCAGTTCTTGTAGCCATCATCTGCCTCTAACTCCTGTGCACCTTTAAGAATTTTGTGACCTTTCAGTGCTCACAGGGCTGTATACTTGTTCATTTTATCTTATCTTAATATACTTATTCACCTAAAAACAGAGTAGGATAAATATCAAGAACAAAAGAAACAAAGGTATAGAAACATGATATCCCATTGGAGAGAGAAGCTGTTGCCTTTTCCAGCTCTGCAGCCATCTATAAAACTTCATTATTCTAAAGAACCAGCCCCTCAGTTACTTATGGCTCTGAACTGGTGCCCTCAAGCTCTCCAGCATAGCAGGAAGAGAATTTTTGACTGGCTGTGTCAGTCTCCTATTAGAGCTATCTTCAAATACTTGAAGGACTGTTTATATTTCTATTTGTCCCTAGATGACTAAACTAGGAGTAGTGGGTGTAATGTCCAGAGAGGCAGATTTCATCTTCTAAGTAATTAGAACTGTTGATAAGTGGAATATACTGTTTCAAGAGGTAAAGGGGTCTAGCCTGTTAAGTTCTTTGGAATTTCTACTCTTTCTTTGTGATTGTTCTAAGGAAGAAAGAATTTATTTTGTGAAAAATTAAAATTCATTAATATTTCTCCATGAAATTATAGTGAAAATCATGTATTAAGCAGCAAAAGAAAAAAAGTCAAGCTCTTGGATTATAGGAATCTTATAAAATATTAGAAAACCAGTCAAGCAAATAAGTTTTATGGAGACATTTATGATCTAGGATTGATTCGACTTTATGACTTTATGACAATTTGATAACCTATTATATATGTATATGTATATGCTTGTATGTACATACCCCCCCCCAATTTTGGTCTTGGATATGTCCAAAAAATGAATGATGTACTTTTTCTCCTTTTGTATTTTATAAAAAATGTGGTAGAAACTTTCTGGCGTTTTTTTTTTTCCTTACACAAGTTAAATTAATTTGAATCTTCAAAAGAACAGATATATAGCATGAAGACAAATGAATTAGATAAGTACTTAAATTGTTTTGGCAGTTATTTAAAAACTCAAGACTCAATATTGCTTTAATTTTGCTTCTGGTGGTTTTAAATAAAGTTAAAAATAGAATTTAGCTTTTTAAGTAGCCTTTAATTTTAGGAGGTAATGTAAATTACTGTGTTAGCTAGTCTTATTTGCTTTGGGTCATCTGCAAATGGGTTAAAGTCCATCCTTTGACACTCACTGGCTATGACTTTCAGCAATTTAGTCTACCTCCTAGAACCTTCTCTGAGACCAGAAGTTCACTGATTTTATTGGTAAAGGAAGTTTCTTTACTGAGAGATCCGTATAACAATGAAACCATAGATTTAGTTAGAAAAAGGAAAAAAAAAAAAAAAAGCTACCTTATGCCTCCATCCAAGGGCATCGATCAAAATGTTGAACAAAAACATCTCCAAGGATGCTCATATACAGATCTCCCATGAGGTTAACAATGATCCATTTCTTCATAGAGACAACAAGCTAAAAAAAAAAAAAAAAGTTTCCTTTGGAAAACAAGACTCATTCTTTAGATTCAGCTAGTCTTGAGTCTATATAACCATATCGTTACTCAGCCCACATCTCTCCATCTTGTCCACAAGGATATCATGAAAGACTTCTTCAAATACCTTACTAAAATCCAGTTATAGTGTGTCTACAACATATTTTTGAAGTGCCCTGTCAAAAACAGAAAATAGATGACAGAAAACATCCTTTTCTTTCTTGATGAAGCTGTACTGGTCCTTCATGCTTGCAGCTTTACTGGCTTGATTTCTTTCTTAAAGACAATACCTAAAACTCTAATTACCCCGAATGATCTTTTTTTTTGGGGGGGGGGGCTGATTGACTTAGAGAGAATGTAAATAGCACTTGTTTCTGTTTTAGCCTGAAACCTTGAGGATCTTCCCCTCCCAGATTAGATTTTTTTTTTGTGTGGGGGGGGCAGGGAGAAACTACCTAAGAAGAGGCCATTCTTTGCCTCAATTCTTACCTAGGCTTAATCACAGATTGGGCATTGCTAAGAACAGTTAAAAAGATCTTATCTTAAAAAGGCCAAGGTCTCCCACTGCATCCAGGACCATTTTCATTTTTCAAGATCTCTGTCTTGCCACTGGCCCTTGATAGCACTGGAGGACAAAGTGAGTCAGGTGACTGCTCAGCCCTCCCTCACTTAAATCCAACTCACTTGCATTTCATGATATCACCTTGATGATGTCATGGTCCTCTTGAAAATGAAAGACAAACCACAATCTCTTTTCTAAATACTAATAAAGCATCTCTTTAATATGTTCTAGAATTTTTCTAATAAAGCCCAGCTTGCTTTCTCATGATTTGAAAAACCTGCTTTTATCCCTTCTCTGAAAATTGGGACAATATTTTCTCATCTTCAGGCCTGCAGCACCATCCCTATTTTAAATGATTTTTCAAAGATCCCCATTGGAAATTGAACAAACACCTTTCAGTGTTCCAGAGCCCTAGAATGCAATTTCTCCTAGACCATGTGACTTGAGCTTATTAAGAAAATCTAGGCATTCTCTTACCTTTCTCACAGGTTATCATTTTCGATTTCATATTAAACATTTTTGTACTCAACTTTCCAGCATAAAGAATACACAATTATGTACAAATTGTATAGAGAGAAGAAATTGGAGATGGAAAACTATTTCAAACAATGTTTTCACATTAAAAGGAACTGGTAAAAACTTCTTGAAGAAGGTAGAATTTAACTGAACTTGAAGGAAATTGGGGGAGGAGAGAACATTCTAGCCATAGAGGACATCCAGTGAGAATTCTTAAGATTAAGGAAATAAGATAAGGATTTTATGAGAAAACCACAGAGGTCAGTATAAGTGGATCTCAGGGATATGTGGGGAAAAGACTGGAAAGATAAAAAGGGACTATGTTAAGAAAGTTTTTAAAAGCCAAACAGGATTTTATATTTGAGTCTGGAGGCAATAGCAAGCTACTGGATTTAGCGGAAAAGGGGAGTGACATGGTCAGATTAGACTTTTAAAATCATGTGATAAGTGAGGGGATTATGGAGACTGACAGTAAGTGGTTAATTGTGGGAATTGAACAGAGTTCATCTTGTGACTTAATTCTATACCTAGCTCAATTAATTCCCTTTCTATTCAGTTATGGGTCTAGTCCAATTTCTGTCTTGTGAGAAAACATTATTCAATTGTGGGAGTTTGAAGAAAATCTTACTGTACTGTTTGAACCTAGTCCTGTGGAAAGCTGGACCATCTGTATTTGCTGCTTAGAGACCTTTAACTAAGGACCTAGGTTATTCTTACCAGAAATCCAGTCAGATCCAAAGATTGATGCAAGTTTTTCTCACAGTTGTACATCTCAAGCAACACATATATCTTATCTGAAAAGTGGCTCTGAACTGATCAATCAGTTGTTTTCAAGTTCCTTTGATTGTGCACACACTTGAGGGGAGTATGATGCCTCTTTTTCTAAATTCAGGGAAATTGTACCTCTTCACTTTCCCCCTCCCAACTTGGAAATTCCCTAATCTTTCCTTCAATTAGAAATCAGGATCCCTAATATTATATACAGGTAAATTTTTTCTGTCTCTCCTTGTATTTGGAATATAGTGCCAAAGCTGAGAAAAGTTACTAGTCCCCATTTGTCAGGCAATTAGTCTGTGTTACTTCATAAATCAATTTGTTTGGAAGCTTGAACATTTGTTTCATCAGCCATTTCGTTTTTCACCCACAACAACAGCTGACTAGAAGATGGAAGATGGGACTGGGGTTAAGAAAGACTTGAGGCAGGGAGACCAACCAAAAAGCTATTGCAACAGTTCAAATGTAAGGTGGTTGGTGGTTGGCACTGTGGTGAGGATGTATATGAAAGATGTTTGAAGGTAGAATCAAGATTTGGCAACAGATTGTCTATAGAATGAGAAAGAGAGAATAAAAAGTTGAGGACAACTCAGTTGAGGGCCTGTGTGACAGGGAAGGTGATAATCACCCTTAAAAATAACAGGAACATTAGGAAGATGGGTGAATTTTGGGGAACAGATAATGAGTTCAGTTTTATACATGTTGAATATAAGATGTTTATAAGTCATCTAATTCTGTTTTTTTAACAATCAGTTGGAGATGTGCAGTTAGAGGTCAACGGAAAGGTTAAATCTGAACCAATAAATCTGAGAATCATCTGCATGGAGATGATAATTTAATCCATGAAGGCTGATGAGATCACCAAACAAAATAATATAGAGAGAGAAGGAAAAAGGGCTCAGCAGAGAGCCTTCATGCACACCTATAATTAGTGGTCGAGGCATGGGTGAACATCCATATTAAGGCAGGAGAACAGGAAGGAGAATTGTTGAGTTGGTTGTTAAATCCAATGGATTTTTCTCAGACTTCATTTATCTTGACTTCTCTACAGCATTTAACACTACTGATTGTTTCATCTTTTGGGATAGACTTTCTTCCCTGTCTTTTTGTGATACTATTTCTTCCTTGTTCTTCTCCTACCTTCTGACTACTTTCTTAGTCTTTTTAGTACATAATCATCCATGTGTCACTCCCTATGTATGAGAGTAACCCTCCTGAGTTTTTTTCTTTCTTCTTTCTTCTCTGCTCTATTGACGATCTCATCAGTGTCCATAGATTCAGCCCCTCTACCTTCATTCTTGAAGGGGACAATGACATCATAAGGGTGATGTCTTGACTTGTGAGTGAATTAAATTTAACTCAAACAGAGCTGAATAATCATCAATCTCATTCTCTCCTCTAGTCATCTGAGTCCAGTGGCAAATCACAAGCTAAGCGGCTGGTGATGATCCAGGATGTAGGAGATCTTGTGTCTTTGGTGTCTGGAAAAGTTCTGAGTTCTCAGTCGCCTTCATAGCTGGACAAATTGTTCTCATCTTCCCATTTCTCTAGGAGTCTTCACGTGTTTGAGATAGACATTTCCTGACTCACCAACAGGTGTGAAGAGCATTGGTTACCTTCAATCTGGTTTAGCCTGTCTGCCAAGATGGTTTTACTGCTGTGTGGCCAAACCCTACAGCTTCTTGGAACCATTGGTGAGAGCTGGGTGAATCAGGTAGACACTAAAGATGGATGAGCAGCCCTCACCCCAGAAGTACTAGTCCTTCCTCAACACTCTGTACACCTCAGTGATCTCAGTGGTAATTTCTAGTTTTTCCTTCCACTATTGCAATTGCCAACCAACTGATAACTTTTCATTTCATTTGATTCTTGTTTTTGTCTTCTCATATGCTCCAATGAGGGTATACCCAACGTATGAGAGGTTTCCCTTTGGATCTATTAACATAATCAGGTTTAAAAAAACCTCCATCCAAATCAGTCATCAATACTTCACTTTCTTATTGGAAAAAAAAGTAAATCTTTTCTCAGGAATTCTACCTTATGACATAAGGCTTATACAGTCCTAGTTCTCCTAAAAGAATACCATTCATTTTTTCTCTTTTTTTTTACAAAAACTGAAGTTATAGAAAGCACATTTACAATGATTATTATTTGTGCTCCTCATATCTATGCATACCTCATATCATAAACACTTTAGCACAGCAGCAACTGTATTCTTGCTTGTTTCTCATGAGAGAAGATAGAAACCATTTCAATGTACCCTTCAATTTTCCCAGAACATACATCAACTAAGACTCAGTAATTTTTGAAAAATTGCAGTTATATATTTAGAATTCCCAAGTCTTGAAATAGAAGTATTGTTATTGATAATTTTAAGTTGACAGAAGCTAGGGACACTAAAAAGGGTTGAAGAGTGAATGCATTTTGGGCATGCTAAATAACCTGTATGGTTGGGCTGGAATATTGAGGATATGAAAGGGAGTAATATTCATATCTATATTATCCCCTAAAATTTTATTATCATATCTTCAGATGCTCATTGTAACTTTCCATTTGGATGTCTATTGAGCATTTTAAGTACAACTTGTCAAAAATTGAGCTCAAGATCTTTCCCTCTAAATCCACATTCCTCTTAACTTCCTCATTTCTGTCAAGGACACTGCCATCTTTCCAATCAGCCAGATGTATAACCTCAGGATCATTCTTCACTTCACTTTCACTTATTACCTCATAACCAATTAATTGCCAAGTTTTAGATTCTATCTCCAAAGCATCTGTGTAATCTATCCTTACTTCTGACCCAATCACCTTTCACCTGGACTGTTGCAACAATTTCTTAATAGTTCTCCTTGCCCTGGATCTTCTGTCTTTCTAATCTATCCTCCATGCTGCTTCCTCATCTTCTTTCCCCCCAACATCAATAATCTTCCATGGTTCCCTTTTGCCTCTAGGATAAAATAAAAATTGCTGTAGCATTTAAAGCCTTTTACAATCTGACTTCAAGCTAACTTTCTAAACTCTCCACACTCTACAATCCAGTCAAACTGGCCCATTTGCTTTTCCTCATTCATACATAGCATTTCATTTACTATCCCTATGCCTTTTCATAGTCCTGGAATGCTTATGTCTTCTGCCTCTTAGAATCCCTACTTATCTTCAAGACTTTAATCAACTACCACTTCCTCCAAAAGTGCTTTCCTGATTCCCTTCATTCTTATCATCTCCCCCTCTTCCTAGACTTTATTTTGTATTTATTTTCTTTATATTTTGGGCTGTGTACATGTTGTCAGTTCCCCCCTCATCCTCAGTAGAATATAAACTCCTTGTACTAATAATAACAGCTAGCATTTATATAGAACTTTTAAGATTTACAAAGCATTTTACAAATGTTATCTCATGTGATCTTCACAACAGCCCTGCAAGGTAGATGTTATTATTATCCTCGTTTTATAGCTGAGGAAACTACAGCAAAGAGACTTAAATGACTTATGGCAAGGTCACATAGATAGGAAGTGTCTGAGGCTAGATTTGAGATAGAATCAGAGCTCTAACCACTGTGCCATCTAGCTGTCTAGTGTTTAGCTGGATATCACTTTGGCAGCTATGTGCAGGATGGAGAAAGGGAAGAAGAAGGATTAACTATTTATATAGTGCCTACCATATGCCAGATTTTGTGTTAAGTACTTTTTACAAATATTATTTTACCACATTTGGAATGGTGATGGAAGAGATTAGAAGGAGGAGAAAAATGAGGAGGCTATTGAGATATACCAGGTGAAAGGTGCAAGGACCTGAACTTGGGTGGTTGGCCATTTGAGTGGAGAAGATAGATTAGTATGGAATATAGAGCAATTGATTGATTATAGATGGTGAAGGAAAGAGAGAAATCACATTTACTCTCTAGTTCTTAGTAAAATCAAGCAGTATATCAATTAAATGCCTACTGTGTACTACTGTACTAGGTGCTCAAAATATAGAGGACAAAATAATCCCCACTCTCAATGAAATTTTGTCAGCAGAGATAATATATGCATATCTAAATGTTCTTTTTGGTTTTGTTTGTTTTTTGATGAAGCAATTGGAGTTAAATGACTTGCCTATGGCCACATGGTTAGTAAGTGTTAAGTGTCTGAGGATTTGAACTCAGGTCCTCCTGATTTCAGGGCTGGTTCTCTACTACACCATTTAGCTGCCCCTCATATCTAAGCTTAATAAGGGGACTGGATCAGTGAGGGCCTTTCTGGACTTTTTAAATTTTTTTTTTATTTTATGGCATAGGTCATGGGCCATAAGTTCTTTGCCTGTTTCCAATCCAGTATGTGGTACCATATAGTGATGAAAAACCTTCTAATTGACTTTGGAGTCAGATATACTGATGACTCAGGAGTGTCTGGGCTAGAACCCAAATAATCTTTCACTCTCTTCTCTGGAAGCTCTTGAGGGAGGAAAATTGCTTTAAGTCACTGGGGATAAGCACCCAGCTGATCATACATCTATTTCTTTTGTGTTTTTTCTTTCCTGATCTTAAGTGAACTGAATATACTGAGATGGGCATGCCCAAGTAACTGGTGAATTGGGGAGACCCATCATAGCCATCAGAGAAGTTTCATAGACAACTGGAGTCAGGATCAGAGTTTCCCAAAGTGGAAGAGACTGACAATAGAGGAAGTACATGTAAATGGAGGTAGAAAGACAGTTTCATAGACCATGACCTTTTGTGACAGAAAGAAATGCTGTCTATGGATGCTAGAATGGTACTAATTCACTGAGGCCAGGGGAGATTTGCATCTAAGGAGAACCTTGTGAGAATTCCACAAGGTGAGAAAAGGACTTCTAAGATTAGGAGGCAGGGAAGTACCTCTTGGTTACTCAGATTCTTTACAAAAAGGTTTCATTTCCATTTTGTTTTAAGTTTGATACTACTTTTCCAAGAACCTTGTGTATGTATGTGGTATATATATGTGTGTGTGTGTATGTATATATATATATGTTTATATATATATATATATAATTTTTGTACTAATATTTTCTCAATAAATACCCTTTTCTAGAAGCTAATAGAATTCTATGGGTTGATTGATTCTGAGAGGCACACTGGATGGGGTATTGTGAGTAATAATATTAGAAACAAAAACCCTTTTGGGTTATCCCTAGAATCATTAGGAATTGATGGGTATTCTCTGATCTTGAAACTTAACATGATATAGCATCATAGTTGGGTGAATAACCTATAGGGGATAGAATAAATATAAAAATAAATATAACACAGATAATTAGGGAGGGGAACACTAGTAGTTAGAAATATAAAGAAAGGCTTGGAATATAAGTTGCTGGTTGAGTTGCATCTGAAGGATGCATTATAGATGAATTATATGAAGCAAAGATGATTGAGGCATACATTCCAGGCAGGGAATATGAACTAAAGCACACTCTTTCTCCACTTCTGCCCCTCTGCTGGTGAACCCCTTCACCAACAAAAAAAAAAACGAAAAAAGAAGCCACATCCTAAAAACAAAACAAGCAAACAACAACCCTCCAAATGGTCTTGCAGAAAAACTACCTCCATGGGACTGAGAGCTTGGCTTGAAACCCTGGTATTGTGGGATAAGAGATAAGAGTAAGATAAGATAAGAGAGATAAGATATGCTACTGGGACCATCAGGCACCCAAGTAGCTTCCATCCTGTCCTACTTGTGTATGTATAGACGTGTGCAGAAGTGTCCACTTATATAGTGAAAAATTATCTGTATCTTTAATATCTTCTCTATAGACTCCTATTCATCTCCCTTAAAAATACTTATGTATCTTCAATCCTAAAAAAGGCTCCTTTTGACATTCAGCTACTGTTTCATATCTTCCATCTCATTCTTAAGACTCCTACCTCTATTTTATCATTAACAACTTTATTCACAACTCCCTGCCATCTGACTTTTGTCCCCACTCTACTGCTAAAACTGTTCTTTCAAAGTATCACCAATAATCAGATCCAAAATCTAATTTACAGAACTAATTCTTGACCCCTTTGCATCTTTAACACATGTAACCACTCTTATATTCTCTTTCATTTCTTCTTGTATTCTCTTTCAATTCTCTTGATTCACAGATGTTACATTTTCCCTGTTCTTTCTCCACAATTTCTTCTGTTTGATTTGATTGTTACTCATCTTACTGTCAAGATATTAAGATGGCTGTTCCTGAAGACCCCTTAAACTCTCATTCTATTTCTCTAGATTTCCTTGGCAATCTCATTCAATCCTATTACCAATTGCATCAATGCAGATGAGTCCACACACTGATCTCTCCTGACCTCCCTCTGGGCTTCCAGCCCATGTTTTCGCCTTCTTATGGGGGTATTTTTGGAGCAGTTAGGTGACACAGGGGATAGAGTACTGGGTCTGGAGTCAGGAAGTCCTGAGTTAAAATCTGGTGTCAGACACTTCCTAACTGTGTGATCCTGGTCAAGTTACTTAACCTTGTTTGCCTTAGTTCCTCATCTATAAAATGAACTGGGGAAGGAAATAGCAAAGCAGTTCAGTATCTTTGCCAAAAAAATCCCAAATGGAGTCAGGAAGAGTTGGACACAATTGAACAATGAAATAATCTACTTTTCTACCTTTATGCTTTTGGTTATCCTGTTCTGTATGCTTGGTATGTCTTCTCCTTTTTTCTTTATTCTTTAAAATTCAACTGGAATATCACCTCTTCCATGAGATCCTTGCTAACCTTGTTTGGTCATTTAGTTGTGTCCGACTTTTGTGACCCCATTGACCATAACATGCTTTTCTTGGCAAATATATTGGAGTGGTTTGCAATTTCTTTCTCTAGTGGATTAAGATAAATAGAGGTTAAGTGATTTACTCAGGATCACATAGCTGAGCCACCTGGCTTTCATCCTATCCTATTCAGTCAGTAATGACCTTTTCCCCCTCAGATCTCCATAGAACTTAAAAAAAAAAAAGAAAAGAAAAAACCTTTTGTAATGTATACTCTGTGTATTATCTTCTATTGTAGATAATTTTTTAAATGTCACATCTCTCAAGTGTAGCATAAATTCAATGAGGGTAAAGATAAGAACTTATCTAGACTTTTTGTGCCCTACTTGTTTGATATTTTAGGATGTATTTCCAGGCTTCCTATATTATTTCAACCTCTGGTGACAAAGTTTTTGGCAATGTAATTTGTTAACTAGAAGTTTTTAAAATTATTATTCATAGGGCTATTTCTTCATTGAATGATTTTCATTAAAGACCTCATTGTGCATTCTAGGGAAAAGAACTTAAAACTATTTATTTGGGATAATATTCTAAATGGATCCTCTTCTGTGGCTGACCAATGTGGAAAACTAACCTAACTTTTTTCACTACCTCTCTCCATCTCTAAAATGGAGTGTGTGATATATATATATATGTCTCGTGTAAAAGTTATTTGAAAGAATATACACATGTACATACATATATAAATGAATATATGTATGAATACATATACACTATTAAACATTTGGACAACATCCTATATACAACTATATGCGGATAAATGATTAATGAATAATTGTCAGTAATAGAAATAGTGATTATAATCATTTAAGTTTATTCTACTATTTCATGAGAACTCTTCTCCCCTATTTCATTCCAAGCTCAACTCACTCTACATGTTTCTACTGCCTCATCCACAAACTTGGCCCCTCTGTCTAACTTTCCTTTAATGAGTTATTTTCCCCTGTTTTTCAGTCAATTTAGTTGTGAACAAATTTTCATGGCCCTATTTGGGGTTTTCTTGGCCAATATACTAGAGCATTTTGCCATTTCCTTCTCCAGTTTATTTTTTGTTTTGGCTGAGGCAGTTGGGGTTAAGTGACTTGCCCAGAGTTACACAGCTAGTCCAGATCATTTTCCAAATGAGGAAACTGAGGCAAGCAGGACTAAATAATTTGTCTAGAATCACACAACTAGTGTCTGAGGCTGGATTTGAACTCAGGAAGACGAGTCTTTCTGACTCTAGACCTAACCACCTGTCCTCTGTACCATCTGGTGCCCCAGTTGTCTGTCTTCTCCTATTAGAAGTCCCCAAGATACAGGCAGTTTAGCCTCCTTCTAATTGCATCCCTAGGGTCTAGTACAGTATCTGGCATTTGTGTGGCAAGCACTTAGTCTTTCTTTTTCTGTCTCTGTCTTTTTGTCTGTCTTTCACATCTCTCTTCCTTTCACCATTTCATTTCTCTCCTCAGCCTTGATGCAACTTTTTCCAGTTCTCTCTCCCTCTCTCCCTCTATATCTATTTCTTTTTTCTTGTAGTTTAACACCCACGATTCCTTTCATATACAAAATGCTTCTATGTTACCTTCAAAGAAATTGATAAATGATTAATTCTTTTCTTGCTGTTCTCTTCTTGAAATAAAAAGGAAAACTGCAGTGATTTTGAGCTCCTTGTTTTACTTGCTTTTACATGCCTCCATGTTTCTCCAATATTCATTGTTTTTTCCCCACTTTGATTTATAAAGAATTCATATATTTATTTCCCAAAATATAACATTTTTATTGGATTTTTCTCAAAATGTTGTGCCATTTCTTTACCATAAAGAGCTTTTATATTTAAGACTCTCTTAAAATGCTCCAATGCTATTTAAAAAACATAGCACTGCTGTGACAGGTTCTTTGTGTGTGTTTATTACTAAGAGTATTTGCATGAAAATAGAATTTTCATTTCTGGAAATTCCTTTTTTTCTCAACCATTTGATTTCCAACCTTCATAGAAGCATTTATTACTATGTAACTCAGATGAAATGCAATAAATATCTGTGACAAGATAACTCCCTTTTTATAATCCTAACCTAAGGGGGAGATGAGGTCGAATATTTGCTCTGCTTTTACTTACTCGGGAAGAGCAGAAGATTTAAAAAATCACCTTTCTTCAATAAAATACTTAATCTATGGCCTCTGGAGAATCCTCCTGAGCATAGGTTTCTGTTTCTTTGGAACCTGGTGAGGGAAAGAATCAGGCCATCTCTTGCTACAGTAAGGTATTGTTTCCTTCCTTAGACTGAACATTTGTCTTGGAGAGAACTATTTCTGATCTCACAACTATATATCCAAGTCATACACTTACTGGCTAGACCATTAAACTCAAACAAGATGATAAAGCTAACATTCCTAGAATCAGAGAGACAACAAGATAATCTTGTCTTTAAATAGGATTAGTGATGGCTCTGCACTTATTTTCTAAGCCCTTTGTTATGAATCATTCTCCACTTGCTTCTATACTTTTGAAAATTTCTCATTTATCTTTATCTTTACCTTCTATTTTCCTTTCTTCTGATTCAGGGATGCTTTGAAGTTGATAATATAATTTCAAAATCTCATCCCCTAACTTTAACTCCTCTCATCACAGGTACAGTAAAAATGAATAAAACTGGATAGGGGGTAGGTATTGTGTAGTGGACACTTCCTCCCTCCCCACCCCTCCACCCCCATGGTCTCACACAAGAACCAATTGGATCTGATTATTTTTGAAAAGTATCAGTCTTTATACACCAGGGGATCTAAGTAGCATACTGTTACTATTGTTCAGCTTTTCTAATTCAAATTCACACTCCCTTTGGGATACAATGTCTTTTTCCCTGTCTGCTAATATCCTACTCTCCTTTTCCATTATTTAAAAGACTTTTTTTTTTTTTTTTGGTATTGCCTTTGTCTAAGTAGGCTCCATCCAGATAATGCATAGACTCTATGACATATTTCCCTTTTTATAATTTGGACAATTAGACATATTATTACATCTCTTATTTAATTATATGGGCTTTATGGGTGGGTTGGATGAGGGAGGATGGGAATTTGTGTTTCAATTACTAATAAGTAGATAATCTGTAGAGAAGAAATACATACAGCCCTTTGTATTCAGCCCTTGGGATTTTCTTCATTTAGAAAAACTTGGGGAAAATGTATGAATGATACTCCCAATTTATTCAAAGCAAATCTTTATTTGCAGGCAAAGGATTTATAAAAATGCATTTTTTTTTTTGTTAAGGAGGAAGCAAATAGAAAGACAGATAGATAAATGGATGGATGTATGGATGAATAGATAGAAAGATAATATGATGTAAAAGGCTAGGTTAGGAGAGATGAATAAAACATTTACTAATCACTTATATGCTATACTAACATAATACAAATAGTGAGACAGTCCCTGTCCTTAGGGAACTTATATTCTAATGAGGGAATATCTAAAGGGCAGCTGAGAAAAGAGAATGGTATGCATATTTTGAAGCTGATTGTCAAGTAAATGAAGTATGAATTTCAAGATAAAAGGGGCAAGCTAAGATAAAAGTGTTTCTTATCTGAGCCCAGAGTAGTTCCAGAGTTAGAGTTCAAGATTCACCCTTAATTCCAAATATATATATATATAGGAAGAATACTCTTGTGGAAACTCTTCCATATATACCTTGTCTTTCCTTGGTTGCTCTCTGCTATTTGAAGGAGAATAAGTGTTCTCTCTCCTTTCTCCAGTGTCTCTCTTTGTTTCTTTTTCTCTCTGTCTCTGTCTCAGTTCTAGTGTGAATCTTCATCCTCTCAGATTTAAAGTCAGATCTTGCCCATTTTTCTGGAGAATGGGGAGACCCCCATTCTTTCAGTGCCATTTCTCCTTAGTATAAAGTGATTTGAGAACATGCTTCTCCGTGGTTTTTCCCTTTTCCTCTGATTATCACAGTGCTCTCACTTTAGATCAGTGGGTTTCATGGCTTTACACACACACACACACACACACACACACACACACACACGTGTATATCTTAAATTAAATATATACATATATATCATCATATACATACATATACACATATATATATCTTCATGTATATATAATATATACATACACTCACACATACACACAGACACAGTCACACACACATATATTTAAAGAGAGAGGTAAAGACTAAGGGAGCAATTAAGTGGGGCAGAGGATAGAGCTGGGGTCAGGAAGACTTTCCTGAGTTCAGATCTGGTCTCATATACTTACTAGCTGTGTGATCTAGGTAAGCCACTTATTTTTGTCTGTTTTAGTAATATGAGCCAGAGAAGGAAATGGCCAATCACTCCAGTATTTCTGCCAAGAAAATGACTGAAAACGATTTGGAGAAAAAGGGTGTGTGTGTGTGTGTGTGTGTGTGTGTGTGTGTGTGTGTGTGTGTG
>JAJPUD010000311.1:475651-487641 GCA_023553655.1 Myrmecobius fasciatus
GTGTGTGTGTGTGTGTGTGTGTGTGTGTGTGTGTGTGTGTGTGTGTGTGTATTTTACAGTATTTCAAAAGAATTGATTTTCTTTTTTGTCCTAATATTTTATTTTATGCATTTAAAAACATTATTCTGAGATAAGTTCCAGCAATAGACTTACATAGCCTTTACCAGACTACCAGAAGTCCATAGTACAAAAATAATTAAGAACAATTTCGGTTCTTTACCCCTTTTCCTTACCAGTCTTTGCCAGTTACCATCCCAGCTTATTAACTTTTGGACAGAGTTGTGTTGGTTAGGTTACTAAAACACACACACACACAGACCCAGAACAATAAGAATCAATACTAGGCCTATTTCTCATAGTTGGATTAAAGAGAGGGAAAACAAGAGTAGGAAACTTTCCTACCCATTCTGTTCATGGTGACAGGTTTTTGTATAAACTGTGATCTTCATATTCTGGAAACAACATGAAAAAGTGACTGCCTTAATCTGGTCAGTTTTAGAGATGCTGCAAATTACATAACCCATCAACCAAAGGGGGCTATTTTCACTCACATATTAAAGGAAATAGAGTGCCTCTATGTTAGACAATTTAAGCATGCCTATGACTAGCTTTTTTTTTTTTTTTGCTAAGGCAATTGGGGTTAAGTGACTTGCCTAGGGTCATGCAACTAAAAAGTGTTGTGTCTGAAGTCAAATTTGAACTCAGGTCCTCCTGACTTCAGAGCTAGTGCTCTATTCACTGCACCACCTAGCTGCCCTACAACTAGCCTTTTTACATAAGAAATTTACTTCCTACATAGCTGTGTGACCCTGGTCAATCATTTAACTTCTGAAGTTCTCAGATTCTTAATAAAATTATGAATTTAGAGTTTATGATCTCCAAGAATCCTTCCAGATGTTCCTATGTTTCTAGGCAAAGTATAATTGATTGAGAAATTTCATGTTTATAAATATATAGTAAGCAAAATATACTTAATTTCTTATCTCTTGAAATTTCTTTGAGAATGGTTACATAGGGTACTAGAGGTATCCTTAATGATAGCATGAAGCAGAAAAAAGCAATGTTTTGTAGATGATTTTTCACAGAAGACCATTTATTCCATAATTACTTGACTGACTAAAAGCTAAAGAGAAGATGAGATTCTGCTATGTCTATTTATTGATTTGAAAAAAAAAAATATTTGGTAGGAGGAGGAGGAGAAAGAGAAATATAGCTTGAAAGATTCCTCCAACAAGGTGTTTGAAGAAACTATGCTATTTGTTAGAAGTACATAAAGAGAAGTTATAAAGTCAGCATAATTTTTATTATGGTAAAATGTTTTAATCAAAAGAAATAAAAAAATGAAGTCAGAAGCCTTAACATTCTATTCAGGTGACTTCATGATTTCCCATGATTACAACAGAACAATGGGGACCTTTTTCCAAATTAAAAAACAGTAATGCTTAAAACATGGCACTAGAAGTTACAGCAGTATATGGTCTTTATGAGAATATCATATTTAGTTTATAGGACAAAAAGAAAAACCATCAGAAGTGAGAATTTGGGGGAATAGGAATAATTAATAGGAGTAGTAAGAAACTCTTAAAGGAGGTATATTTGATAGATGCTGGTCTTTTTGTTTGTTTGTTTGCTTATTTTGTTTCCTTACTAAAGCTATTTTAAATTTTGTTGCATCAGCATAGCCAAAACATGTAAAATTTGCTAATTACAATGCTGTGAACAGTATCAAATGTTTAAAAATGAGATAAAAGGAATGAGTCTCCCACATTCCAATCCATTCTTCATTCAGCCACAATGATTTTTCTAAAGCTGTGGTCTGATCTTGTCATCCCTGCCCAATAAACTTCATTGCCTCCAGGAACAAACCCAAAATGCTCTGTTGGCATTCAAAACCTTTTATAACCTAGCTCCTTCCTACCTTTCCAGTCCTCTTAGACCTTACATACTTCTTATACATACCTCCTATACCAATACATATCTTCAATCTAGTGACACTGGTTTCCTGGCTGTTCCATGAACAAGACACTTCATTTCTCAGCTCCTGGTATTCTCTCTTGATGTTCCCCATCCTTAGAGTGGTCTTCTTCCACTCCAATTCCGGAACTCTACCACTCTACCTCCTACAGAAAGCCTTCCTTAAATCCTCTTAATTCCCATGCCTTTCCTTTGTTAATTATTTCTTATTTATTCTTTGTATAACTTGTGTGTGTGTGTGTGTGTGTGTGTGTGTGTGTGTGTATGTGTGTGTGTGTATTGTTTGCTGCTTTTTGTATCTCCAGAGATTAGCATAGTGACTGAAACATAGAAGACTCTCAATTAATATTTATTGAATCTAATAGGAGAGAGAATAGTCCAGAATATCAGTCAAAATGATAGATGGATTCTTTGACTTAGAAATCTAAGATTAGAGATCTGAAGCTGAAAGTTACCTCAGAGCCCATTTAGTCCATCCTCCTCTTTTATAGATGCAGAAATGAAGACTTGCTCAATGTCATACAGGTAAAAATATCTGAGGCAGGATCAAAATTCAAGACCTCAGACTCCAGAGCCAAAGTTCTTTCCAGTGATTCCATTGGGAATGGAACTTGGACAGTATACTATTGCCATTCCAGGAAACTGAATCACTTTCGTTTGAATTGTCTTAGGAAGATTCTGAAGATCACCTGGCAGAATAAAATACCAGACCAGCTCCTTTCTTGAACTAAACTGCCATGCATTCAAACTCTATTGCGGAGAGCACAACTTCATTGAACTGGCTACATTTTTCAAATGCCAAATGTATGCTTGCCAAAAAGACTATTTTATGGAGAACTCACATAGGGCAAGCTCTCACAAGGTTATCAGAAAAAGTGATATAGGGACACTCTTAAGGTCTTAAGAATTTTAGAATTATTGTGTGGCATGAGATAGGACCACCTATTATGGCTTGCTCTCATTAGAGAAAGGGCTGTGTTCTCTGAGCAAAGCAGAATTGAATTAGCTCAGAAGAAATATGAGAGGCAAATATTTAAAGAATCTATTCCAAATGTTCATATGGACTATTTGTGTCTGGCCTGTAGCAGAACACTGTGAGCTCATATTGGTCTGATCAGTTATAGTTAGACACACTAACTTGACTAATAAAGCGATGCCGCTTTCCTCCAAGAACAAAGAAAAACAACTACTTTTTTTTCAATGTACCATGCTATAGAGCAAAGCTTCTTTGTTGAGTAATTGAATGTGGAGGTTACAAAAAATTTGGTAACAGTAAAAGGTTTCTGAACATAATGACCAAAAATTAATTAAAAATCAAATGCGTAATGATCACCTGGCAGCACTTGTCCATGTTGCATTGAATAACTTCATTGCAGCCTTGGTTTTGAACACATAACATGAGCATTTTGCATGTGCATGCACAAAAGCTGCCAGAAACATCTTAGCTCAGATTCAAGTTGGGGTTGCATAAAAATTTCTTAGGCAAAAAGGGGTTGCGAGTGAAAAAAGTTTAACAAACTTTTCCTCCTAGATTTGTTGTGAGAATCAAATGAGATGATAATAAATAGAGCAAAGCACTTTGCAAACCTTAAAGCATTATATGAATGTTACCTATTATGATGAATCTATCTTTGGCGTCAGGCAGCATATCCATTATGCTTTATCAAGCTAATCAGCTTTCCACCCCCACCATATACTTGTTAATTTACACTTTTATATTCTAGCTCAGTCCATTTTTGGTATATCCTCTATATCCTCTGCCTTTTTCCCTCCCTTCCTCCCTCCTTCCCTTCCTTTCTTCTTTTCTCTCTCTTTCTTCCTTTCTTCCTTCTCACTTCCCTCCCTCCCTCCTTTTTCTCTCTCTCTTTCTCCCTCTCTTTCTTTTTCTTTCTTTCTCTCCCTTTTCATCCTTCCAACCCTCCCTTCCTCCTTCTCTTTCTTTCTTTCTTTCTTTCTTTCTTTCGCTAATCTGTAGACATAGATTGACATATTTTCCCTGAAGGCCTGATTTTAGACTCCCTTCTCCAAACAGATTTCCTTGGCTAAGGTCACTCTGGTTTTTTTTTTTTTTTTTTTTTTTACTACTATATTATAGTTCCCTCAACACTTAACATGCTGCCATATCATCTTTCTTTTTTTCTTTCTTTCTAATAATAGCTTTTTATTTTCAAAATACATGCAAAGATAGTTTTCTTTTTTTTTTAGCTAAGGCAATTCGGGTTCAGTGACTTGCCCAGGGTCACACAGCTAGGAAGTGTTAAGTGTCTGAAACCAGATTTGAGACCAGACATGACTGTCTTTAGAGCTGGTGCTCTATCCACTACACCACCTAGCTGCCCTGTGAAGATTGTTTTCAATATTAACTCCCACAAAACCTTATATTCTAAATTTTTTATCCTTCCCTCCTCCCTTTCCTCTCCCCTAGACAGCAAGTAATCCAACATAGGTTAAACATGTGCAATTCTTCTAAACATATGTTGCCCAAGAAAAATCAGATCAAAAAGGGGAAAAAATGAGAAAAAAAAAAAGCAAGCAAACAACAACAACAAAAAGGTGAAAATACTATGTTGTCATCCATATTCAATCCCTATAGTCCTCTTTCTGGATGCAGATGGTGCTCTCTACCACAACACTATTAAAATTGATTTGAATCACCTCATTGCTGAAAAGAGCCAAGTTCATTAGAGTTGATCATCACATAATCTTGTTGTTGCTATATACAATGTAAGTCTCTCCAGGTCTTTCTGAAATCATCCTGCTAATCATTTCTTATGGAACAATAATATTCTGTAACATTCATATACCATAATTTATTTAGCCATTCCCCAACTAATGGGTATCCACTCAGTTTCCAGTTTCTTATCACTACAAAAAGGGCTGCTACAAACATTTTTGCACATGTGAGTCCTTTTCCCTTTTTTTAATGATCTCTTTGGAATACAGATCCATTAGAGACATTGCTGGATCAAAGGATATGCACTGTTCTATAGCTCTTTGGGCATAGTTTTGAATTGCCATCCAAAATGGTTGAATCAGTTCACAACTCTACCAACAAAGTTTTTCCACATTTCCTCCAATGTTTATCATCATACTTTTCCTGTCATCTTAGCCAACCTGAGAGGTATATAGTGGTACCTCAGAGTTGTCTTAATTTTAATTTCTCTGATCAATAGTGACTTAGAGTATTTTTTCATATGACTAGAAGTGGCTTTAAATTTTTGTCTGAAAATTGTTCATATACTTTGACCATTTATCAATTGCTATCATATCATCTTGAACATATTTTCCAAAAAACTGTCTTTGTCAGTGTTCTTCTCAAGGTAGGAATCTTGGCTCCTGGGACATTCCATTCTTCTGGTTCCCCTCCTACTTGCCTGACTACTCTTCCATCTCTTTAGATGGATCATGACCCCTAAACATGAATGCCACTCAAAGCTCTGTTCTGTACCCCCTTTTCTTCTCTCTCCACATCTTTTTCCTTGTAAAATCAACTTCCATGGGTTCATTTATGATCCCCCTGTGGTTGATTTTCTAGTCCATATATTCAGTCCAAATTTCCCTCCTAAACCCAAACTGTGTAATTCCTTTTGCTTTCTCAAGATCTCCATTTAAATGCCCTCTTTGTATCTGAAACTTAAAATGTCCCAAAATTTGATTGTCTCTTGGTAACCTATTCCTTTTCTAAATTTCCTATTTCTTTGAGGGTACCCCTATTTTTCAGTTCATATAACCTCTCAATCTCAATTTCCTCATCTGTAAAATGGTGGTAATAATGGCACCTGATTTACAAGGTTGTGGTGAGGATTCTTCAGTCAATCAGTAAACATTTATTAAGCATCTACTATGTGTAGGGCATAGTGCTAAGTGGTGGAAATATAAGGGCAAAATACAATCTCTGCTCTTAAGGAGCTCACAGTATAATAGGAGAAATAATATGATAAACAAGTTATACTCCGAGATAATCAACAGAGAAAAGACATTAGAATCTATCATGCCTGTGAAAGGCTTCCTATAGAAGGTAGGATTTTAGCTGAGCCTTGAATGAAGCCTGGGAAGGCAGTAGGTAGAGATGAGAAAAGAGATCATTCCACTATGGATGGGGGGACAGTTAGTGGTAAAACCTAGAGTTTGGAAATGGAGAGTCTTATGCAAGAAATAATAAAGAAGTCAATGTTAATGGGTTGCAGGGTTTGTAGGGAGGTATAACTAAATTAAACTAGATAATTGTAAATACTTTGCAGACTTTAAACTCTGTTCTTCTGGCCAAAAGCTATTATTATTATTATTATTATCTTTTTTTTTTCTTCTATAATGAGAGTAGAAGGAGGAATAAGTGATTGATTATCCCTAAATCCTTCATTACTCACTATCTACTTAGAGGTGGCCAGGGGAATTCAGCTTAGTTCCATAGGATATACTCTTTCTTTATTATATTTTTTTAAAAAAAACCCTCTAATTTTATTGCTATTTTTTGTTTATATATTAGCCTCATTTCTGATTATGTTTCTCTTCTCTCTCATATCCAGTGGGTTGTTCCTTGGAACAAAAATGAAAAAAGGTAATGAAAAACAGTAATTCAGCAAAATCAAGCAACACATTAGTCTTGATATATGTATATATGCTATTTTATACTTCTTGTCTCCCAACCCTACACCACCATTTTTCTGATTCCCCAGATTCATAACATCAAAATTCTCTTCCTTGCCCTCCTGTATCTACTCAGTCACTAAGACCTACTGATAGTATCCTGGCAGCATCTCTCCTATTGAACCTGTTCTTTCTGCTCACATTCCACCACCCTAGTTTGTGTCCTTCTTGTCATTCATCTTCCTGTAATACCTAAAGTGATTGGTATCCATACTTCTAGGCTCCTCTGCCTATCTAATTCCTCTTTCACAAAACTGCCAAAACCATCTTTTTGGCCCTGGTTTGACCATGTCCCTTAAAGTCAGCAACCATATTTTCTTAATTACTTCAAAAATCCCTACTAAAATTCAATTTAAAAAAATTCATTAAGTGCCTACTATATACAAAGCATTGTGCACAGAAGTAAATACTTAGGTTATGTTTGTTAGACTCCAGCCATAATACCTCAGGGATGCTGTGAGCAAAGTGTTTTGCTTTTAAGCCCTAAAAAAACTCTAGATATTGCACCCATTCATCTTCTTGCACTTGCGGAAACTTGGCTTGCCCAGCCTTGAAGACACTGTATCCTTGGCCACCTTCTCCAGTGCTGGCTGCTCTTTCTCTCCAGTCTCCTGAAGCTTTTGGCCAGAAGAACACACAGGCATACTATTCATGCTTCACTCCCATTCTCAGACTATCCTGTCAGCACTTCACTCATCAGCTTCTTCTGAAGTTCATTCCTTACATCTTTACTGCTCAGTACAACTTGTTATCACAATCATTTTCTATCTCCAACTTATTCATGGTTTTTTCTCATGGAGTTTAGTACCTGGCTCACAGACATCCTTTTCATCCCAACTCCTACTCTCATATTTAGAGATTTCAACATATAGCATGAATTTTCCTCAATCACTTATCTCCTAGTTTCTTTAGCTCTTAAACTCCTATAACTTTCATCTTAATTCCACCTCAGCCACACATAGGGATAGTTATCTCTTTGATAAACTCATTTTTCATAATTGACCCACCTTCAGACTCAGAACTCTGATGCTACTCTCTTTCAACACAAATTCTTGTCCTTAAGCTTCTCCTTATTCACTCCATTTAAATCAACTCTTTATTGTCATGTCCTTTAGTCCCCACATCCCTTCCAGTTCTCCTAGCCCACCATCTGCAGCTTCTACTTTTCACACTTGTAGCTCATTGATTGACCAGTTTAACCATATACTATTAGAAACCCTTGAATTCTTTGCTCCCTCTCCTATTTCTGCTCCTATTTCCTTGTGCATTGTATAGACTACTGAGCCTGGAATCAGGAAGACTTTCTGAGTTTGAGTCTGGTCTCAGATCCTGACCTTAGAGCCTGGACAAGTCACTTAGTTCTTATTGTCTCAGCTTCCTCATGTGTAAAATGATCTGGAGAAGGAAATGTCAAACAACTGTAGTATATTTGTGAAGAAAGCCCTAAAATGGAGTCACAAAGAGTCAAACAAAACTGAACAGCAACAAAATTTGATGTTCTCCATGCATACCTCCTTTTGGAACCCATACTGCCTTCAAGGCTAAGTTGTCACCTTATAGAAAAAGTCTTTACCATTAGGCTGAGATATTAATTCTCTTTCCCTGTGGAAATTTGTCTATATATATTTATTTTATTTTATTTGCATAACATATGTGTGGGTAATTCTTCAACAATAACTCTTACATAGCTTTCCGTTACAAATTTTTCCCCCCAACTCCCACCCCTCCCCTAGATGGCAGGATATCCACTACATGTTAATTATGTTAAAATATTGGCAAATCGAATATATGTATACATATTTCCAAACTTATCATCGTTGTGCAAGAAAAATCTTATCTACACAAACGATATATCAGATAAAGGAAACACAATGTAAGCAAACGTCAATCAAGGAGTATGAGAATGTTATGTTGTGGTCCACATTTCGCATCCCTCTCTCTGGGTGTATATGGCTTTCTTCAGTGTTGTCTATATTTTGTATTACTCTCTTTCTCTCTCTCTCTCTCTCTCTCTCTCTCTCTCTCTCTCTCTCTCTCTCTTCCTCTCTCCCTCTCCCCCCCCCCTTCTCTCCTTGTGTTATTTTTTCCTAGTAGAGGAGAACTCTTACTTCTTTATCATAAGTTCTTTGAAGGCAGTGACTATTTTGACTTTGTATTTCCTGCAACTAGTACAGAGTCTGGCACTTATTAGGTGTTTAATGAAGGTTTGTTGAATTGCTGAATATAAATGTATATTATTATTGTATTTTCTTAGTTCTTTGTACACACAGTAGGAATTTAATAAATATTGATTTGAAAGATGTCCATAAGGTTTTAAATCTAGAAGAAAAATTAGAAATCATTTAGTCCAATCCAGTTATATGGATGAAGAATAAGCCCATCTATCAAATGTGTACTATCATCTTCTGCCTAAATATTACACATAACCTAACCAAAAGAATTCTGGGACATGAAAAACACAAAACTTTGATAAATCTGCATGATTAAATTTTTTTTTCAGGTAAATGATTCTATTTTTAAAGTCTGTTCAATTTAGTCAAATTTAAAAGTCTTTAGTAACATTTGCTTCCATATGTTGTTTTCGAACTTTTAAAATTGCATTATTATTTAACCAGAAATTTCATTTCCCACTAAAGAATCAAGTAACTAACACTAGAATTATTTTTTACTCACTTAGTAAAACAGTTTGAAAAATTGACCTCTCAAAGTTTACAGAGTTTATAGAATATAGTGTATCTCATTTTATTCAAAACCTTGATTTGAGCAGCAGAGGGCGCTAATTTCTACCTCTCCATAATCCTAAATTCTGAGCTGAATGGTTAAAATTGCCATAGTGTTTAAAATAAGATTGGAAACAGTTAAGCTGAATTTATCATTGGAACTGAACATGTAGGGAAAACAATTAAAATAGCAGTCATACAGGACATGTGAACAATTTAGTGGGCATATAAATTGAAATTAATATCTTGAATTGTTTGCTGTAATGAAGCGAGTTTAATGTGTAGTTAATTTTCTGCTCAGAATGCTTGAGTATGAATTTGGATTTTGAACACTTACACTCTTTTTTGTAACAGTTTCTGAAGGATATTGTGCATGTGCATTCAGCTCGTTAAAGAGAAATTAGGGGAAAACATTCTAAGAAGTTGCCAATTTGTAAATTTAGCACTGAATGCAAATCAAAGGGGAAGGCCCATATGTGTTCACTGAAATTAATTAATTTAAATGTAAATACAAAACAAGCATAGTTGTTTGTGTTGGTACTTAGCCAATTTCTAATGAGACATTTAACTGTAAAAGAAATCAAGAAAAGAGATAGCATGTGTATATGGAAGTGGCTCTTCTCTTTTTATAAAAAGGGAAAAATTGAGATTATGGTAATATGGGAAATTAGAAAGGGTGACTATAACTTTGTCTTGGAGATTACTTTTTTTCATCAAAGAAACATTAATGGGGAAAAACAAAAACAAAAAGAAGACAGAGCAGGAAGAAACTCTTTGGCTGACTGGGAGATTTAGAAAGGAAAACTTTGATTATATCTAATAGCCCAGGTAAGTCAAGTCAAGTCAAGTCATTGATATGCATTTAATACACATATACTATGACCCAGGAACTTCACCAAGGTTCTGAAGACACAAGAAAGATAAAAATTATCCCTTTCTTTAAGGAACTCACAGTATAATGGGGAAGACAAAAATGCAAACAGCTATACTATAAAGATATTTAGAAGATAAATTGGAGATGTCAGAGGGAGGGTACTTGTTTTTTCTTTATTTGAGAGGAGGGAGATATGATATGTTTTTTAATACTAAGATTAGCAAGGCACTGAGATATGGTCAAAGACCTCTGTTTGAATTTTGGTTCAAGTACTTAATACTTTTTTGGCCCTGGGCTTGTCCTCAGTACTCTCACCTATAAAACAAGATGTCTATAAATTATCTTAGTTGTTATAAAGATGAAAGATATATTTACATATGTATACATATATAGGCAGAGATGAAAAGTAAATTTATATACATATAATTATACAAATGATCTCTTAGTTTTAAGGATCAAATGAAGTTTTAGATATATACATATATATATAATTATATAAATTATCTCTTAGTTATTGTGAAGATCAAATGAAGATGTATGTATGTATGTAGTTGAAGACCTTAAAGCCCTATGTAAATGTGATCTATTGAAGAACATTCTAATCGGGGTCAATATATGATTATATTAAGAATAAATCAATAAAAGAAAAAGATTACTAGCATATACCCATATAGATTAACCATTTCTTTCTTTCTTTAAAAATATTATATGATCCCTCTATGTCTAGACTATATTAGTATTGTGTGAGGTGGGGGAAGGGATTGGTCAATGAGGACCAGTTCTTGAAGTATATGAAAATATTTCCCTACTTGATTTTATCACCATGTGGAAACTTTGGGGATATCCTAAACAGTGAAAATGATTTTTTAAGGTTCATCCTGCTTCCTAGTTGCTATTCCTTGAAGAGGAAGAAGAGAAGACTATTTAAGTGGTTGGCTTTGCTTTCCACCAAATGGTAGTTAAATAAGAAATGATCATAAATAGTGAATGACAAATAAATTTATTCATCAAATAGAAATCAGAGAAGTTTTACAGATCAGAATACGCTAGAAAATAAACAAAGTGAATGAACTCTACTATTGGAAATGAACTATTTGAGCTCAGCTGAGAATCCTTAATCTTACCCACAGGGAAATTTTCCAAGTCTCTTAGTGAAACAATTTGGAAATCCAAGACATTTGAGATACTGGTTCCTTTATGTGTTTGTTCCTTCCCAAAGTCTTTTTTAGGTCGCTAGGGATATCTCTCTGAAGAGTGCCTGGGACCATTTGTGCTCTCTCACAGATAGAACCAAGAAGGTCTCTTAGCTCCTAGGCTACTATTCCAACTCTTTCCTTCACAGTCATATAATAGCCATTGTTTTGATCAATGAGGGGATTCTTATACAAATGAAGTAGGCTTAAACTCTGGGTTACATTAATCATATATGTAATTGTTTCTTTTTGCATCTTTTTCCTTCCTTAAAATTTCTTCAATCTCTTCACTTGACTTTTGTTGAAGTGAGGAAGATGTGGATTTGAATCCTACCTACCTCTTATATTTATTAGTTTTATGAACCTGTGCCGATCACTTAGCCTCTCCAGCCCTGAATCTTTCATATGAAAAATGAGGGAATTATCCTTGAAAACTGCTAAAGTTCTTTATATTCTAAATCTATAAAGAAAGGAGGAGAATGAGAGAGAAGGAAGGAGGGAGAAAGAAGAGAGAAAGAGAGAGAGAGAGAGAGAAAGAGAGAGAGAGAGAGAGAGAGAGAGAGAGAGAGAGAGAGAGAGAGA
>JAJPUD010000311.1:489363-564590 GCA_023553655.1 Myrmecobius fasciatus
CTCTCTCTCTCTCTCTCTCTCTCTCTCTCTCTCTCTCTCTCTCTCCTTTCTTTTTTTGGGGGACTTTTCTTTTTATTAGAAGCCCTGATTTAAATACTTTCTGTGTCCCTTAGACCTTTTAATCTTTTCATCCAAGACTTCATCATCTTTAGCAATGCTTTCAGGATTTCTTCTGTCAGTTTCACACATGCTCATGTGAATTATGAGAGATAAGTTGTATTCTTCAGGTTTGACAAGTCCACAGAGATTCCCTGTTACCTTCAAGGGCTGTGACATGACAGTGATCTCTCTTTTGTTACTGTCATGTCAACAAAGAGTTTACTAAGTATCCCATCAGCAGGAGTTGCCAGTTTCGGGTCCTAAGCTCTCCAGGATGATTTCTCACCCGATGGAACCATTCATTTATTATTTGAAAGACAAGCAGCTGCTTCCCTGAGAGAATTCAGTTTTCTCTTTTGACTTGAAGGGGATAGGGCAGAGTGGGCAGGATGCTTCATCTTTATTAGCTAGAAGCATTCAGTGATCTTTCTTTTTCTTTTATGTGTAACATTCTTCCACTTTTTAGTCTTCTGAAATGGGGCAGCATTTCTCTTCCTATTCAGATCAATAGTTACATAGAAACTATTTTCCATTTTTAAAAAGAAATGCTTCACACTCTCATGACTTGGGGAATGGAGAGATTATCCCTTAAGCCACTTTTCCTTCCTTTCTAGGAATGTAACTGCCCTGTACTTTGAACGGTGAACAACTGTGTGGCTATGGTATAAAACCAAACATTGTACACTCTTTATGGGCCCCTACAAAATCTATCCTGTTCTTCATACTTGCTTGTAGCAAGATCTTTGGTCTGAGAGAATACAGATCAATTATAATGCAGGGTATTTGGGAAGACATTGTAGAAGAAATAGCATTTGGGTCTTGAAATATGTGTGGGATTTCAAAAGCAGAAATGATTAGTGATATGGAAAAAAAGGATGGAAAAAAGAATAGTATAAATAGAGGGCATATTGTGGGAAGTCCAGAAGACATAAATAAGATGAGAAATAGTCTGGTTTCTTTCAGCACACCATATATGGTTAAGAATAGTATAATATAATTGTGGAAAAAGTAGATTTGTGTCAGAATATGGCAGCCAAATTCCAGACAAAAGAATTTTAGTATTGCTAGTTTAAGAGTGCATAGGTTCAGAACAAAACTGTTTTTCTGACCACTACCTTTTGTGGTGGTGGTGGTGGTGGTGGTGGTGATTGGTGGGATTACCCCAAACTTATTCTTGTGGGCTTGACTAATTTCTTTCAAATGATGGATATACAAAAGACCATAACAAATAGTGAATGGTGAGTAAAAACAGTTATTTATGCAAATAGCAAGTTGATATAAAAGAAGTAATATAGATTAGAATACACTAGAAAGTACACAAATGAATGGACTCTTTAGGTGGGAGTGAAATAAAATCTCACCTCAATTAAGCGAGAGGCCTAAATTTTACTCAAAGGGGAAATTTCTTGAAATTTCTAGGGAGGCAAGATGAAAATTAGCAACCTGTCAAGGCTGCTAGCTTCCCCCTACATATCTGCAGCTTCCAAAATTTCTTTTCCTATGTCTGGAATTGGTCCTCAAAAGAGTCTTGAACCAAGTCTCTCTCTCTCTCTCTCTCTCTCTCTTTTTTTTTTTTGCTGAGGCATTGGGGGTTGTGACTTGCCCAGGGCCACACAGCTAGGAAGTATTAAGTGTCTGAGGCCAGATTTGAAGCCAAATAGTATACAAAAATCTCCTTAGAAGCAACAAATGTATATGTTAAAATTATGTATTCAAAGTAAAAAAGTCAGTCAGAAAAACTTTGTTCACAGGTAGAGAAATAAATAGATTTATTTGGGAAGGTTTCCCAAGAAAGCTAGATCTTGATTCAGGCCAGTTCCAATGATCTTGTGATGATGACAGCCATCTACACCCAGACAGAGGACTATGGGAAATAAGTGTGGATCACAACATAGCATTTTTGCTTCTTTTGTTGTTGTTTGCCTGAATTTTATTTTATTTCTCATTTCCCCCCCTTTTTGATCTGGTTTTTCTTGTGCAAGATAATTGTATGAATATGTATGCCTATATTAGATTTACATATATATATTTTTTTACTATGTTTAACATATATTGGATTACTTGCCATCTAGGGGAGGGGATGGGGGAAAGGGGGAAAATTGGAACACAAGGTTTTGCAAGGGTCAATGTTGAAAAATTATTGTTGCATATCTTTTGGAAATAAAAAGCTTGAATTAAAAAAAAGATGCATCTTGAACTGTGATTTAAAGGAGATGAAAGATTCCATATGACAAGAAGGAGGCCTATTGTCTTAAACAAATTGGATATCTTTAGTATTAGTGGTTAAAGGTAGGAGAGTAATTTTTTACTTAGGTAGCTAAAAGGTCACTTTCACTGGAACATGAAAGGTCCGGGATATAATGAGATATTGGAGTACATGGTGAACTACAACCAAAAATCAGACCAGAAAATTTCCTAAAGCATTCTGTTCAGTAGACTGGTTGGCTAATCTAGGCTATTTCTTTCCCTCACTGGTAATGAGAAAAATGTACAGGTTAGATCCCCTGCCTGGACAAATGCCCATTGCTCTGTGGGTTACCCATTTGTGACTTTGCCCAATTGTTATAATTAGTTTCTACCTACTGTGAAAATGATGAGATAATAAATGTGAAAGTGCTTGAGCTCCCCCTGGGCAAGGAGCATATGACACCAGAGCTATAAAAAAGCTATAGTGCCTAGTCTGCAGTGCCAAGCCTCCTGTGGCACTCAATGCAATTACATTAAAAAAGAAAATGACATAAAGATTTTTAAGTGAAAGACAGCAGACCTGAAATATTGTGAAATATAACCAGGACCAATTACTACTACTTCTTATTTTGTACCCATTCTTTACAATCTTTGACAAGATTTTTGATATTTTGTAGCAAACATCTAATCATGTGAAGAAGTAGTCATTTTCCAGTTGCCAAACTTTTTGCTTGGGGGACTTTAGATGATTTCTGTGACTCTTTAGGAAGGCCCTAACTTCAGCATATTTAGTGATTAGTTTTTTACTGAATGAAGCAAGGTCAGCTCAGTTTGAAAAACTTTTCTTGTGATAATAAAAAAATTAAATCCATTTTTCTGTGGCCTTTAAAGAATATTGCTTTCTGAGTGACTGACCTTCCAAAGCCAACTATAAATGTGATTTCTTCATCTAGTCTCTAGAATTATTGGTTAACTGCCTAGGCTAACTTTACTGAATTCCTATATTTCACAGATTTTAATGCTAAGAGAAAAATATACCATATTATGTCATTCTTTTCTCTTGCCAATGAAAAATTACTATTTTTTTTAATACTAACCTCATCAAAGTGTCCTGTGGCTGACAAATCAATGAATTCTAATGAATATAAATTCTTTGAGGGCAGGGATTATTTCCTTTTTGCAGCACCTAACACAATGCATCTCCGGTAGAAATTTGCAACCATTAATAAATGGTTGTTGAATTAAAGTCAACTTCATTTGCATCTCCCAGAAATGAAAGTATTCAAACTTTTAACCACCAACTTTCCTATTTCCCACCCACAATAATCATATAGATATTGACATTTGATCCTTCATATACTTCACATTCTTGGTTCTAAATTTTGTATAATGTTCCAAAGGTGAACAGGTTGTATTTACTATTGATAATTTTTTTCCCCCAGAATTTCATCAACTGAATGGCAAGTAAGTATTCTTTGCCAGATGATTTATACTTTGAAATCTTGTAAAAAAAAATAGGAGCAATTCCTGAAATAAATAGTTTCCATTTTTATTAAAATTGAAGTAAAAATATGGGGCATGATGTGGGCGCAGGGAATTGTAAGCACTGATTGTACAAATTGCAGATAGAAAGCACAACCATTGCAAATTAATATGAGCAGGTAAAAACAAGGCTGGACCATAATATTCCCTTTTAATTTATTCATGCCAAGCTCTTGGCCAATATTTTTCTAAAAGTCCAAACTACTGGATTTTGATAATTTTTGTAAAACTTCTCTTCATCTTTTAAGAAACCATTAGTATATGTGGTCATTTATGAAGTAGCATTTTACAAATAGGAGTACAGTCTTCAGCTAGTGCCTCCCTGAGGCATAGAAATGATCCTGTGTTTTTGACAGCTGAGCCAGCCAATATGAATGAACAGGCAGTTTTCAGATGAAGAAATCAAAGACATCCATAGTTATATTTAAAAAATGCTATAAATCACAATTGATTAGAGAAATGCAAATTAAAACAACTAGGAGGTACTACCTTACACCTATCAAATTGGCTACCATAACAGAAAAGGGAAATGATAAATGTTGGAGGGGACATGGGAAAATTGGGAGACTAATGCTATTGGTGGATCTGTGAACTGATACAGCCATTCTGGAAAGCAATTTGGAACTATATCCAAAGGGCTATAAAATTGTGCATATCCTTTGATACAGTAATACTGCTCCGAGGTTTGTATACCAAAAAGATAAAAAAAGAAGAAAGAATCTATTTGTACAAGAATATTTGCAACAGTTCTTTTTTTGGTGTCAAAGAATTGGAAATTGAGGGGAGGTTCATCAACTGGGAAATGTCTGAATAAGTTGTTATATGTGATTGTGATGGAATATCATTGTGCTTTAAAAAATGATGAGCAGGTAGATTTCAGAAAAATCTGGACTTATATGAATTGATGATGAGTGAAGTGAACAGAACCAAAAGAATATAGTACACACTACTAGCAATACTGTATGATAGTCAACTGTGATTTACTTATTTTCAGCAATACAATGATCCAAAATATTCCAAAAAATTCATGAAGAAAAATGCTATCCACCTCCAGAGAAAAAAAACTGATAGAATCTGAATGCAGATAAAAGCATATTATTTTTCACTTTCTGTATTTGTGTGGGTGTGTGTTTTCCCCTTTGGGTCAGTGTCTTCTTTCACAACATGACTAATACAGTAATATGTTTTGCATAATTGAATATGAATAACCTGTATTAAATTGTTTACTGTCTCAGGGAGGGGAGAAGTTAGGGAGGGAGAAAAAAAATTTAGAACTCAAAATTTTTTTAAATGATTGTTAAAAATTGTCTTTACATGTAACTGGGAAAAATAAAATATTTAAAGCAAACAAACAAATAAATACTCTTGACTAGTTTGCACTGAAAAAATTAAAATGCAGTTTATAAAACCTCACTGCTCTGAATATGCTTCCTTTTCATATATCCTTTCTCTGTTCTCAATCTAACACCACTAGTATACACGGAATCAAATTGTACAGTAGGATCCAGAGTATAAGAATGTTAACCTATGACTTCATGGTTAATATAAACCAATTTCAATGTAAATAGCAAAACAAGTTCTAATTACCCCATGAGAAAACTTACATGTGACCCTAGGCACTTTGTTCTGTTTTTATATAATATCTAACTTGGTATAAGGCTGATCTATCTCTATTCAGATCTCCTGCCACAAAGAGCTGGCCTTGTGAGTAAACTTCCCCAATTAACCCAACAAACCTCAATAATTTACTTCCAAGTTGGGGTGGACTGCCCTTTTTCCTTTGGTATCTCAGTGCCTTTCCTTTATGGAACTATTCCTTTGACAGAAATAGTCATTTTGATTTTAACTGTGGAAGGAAAAGGATCTGTATAGTGCTACATATTGCTTATTAAAAAAAAGTGATTCCTGAATAACAGAGAGAATACTCTTATATAAGGAATTTGCATTTAGGGAGTTTCTTTAGAGATGGGGGAGGTGGAAAGAAAAGGATACTTCAAAGAGTTAGAGAAATACCTTGGAATGGTAAACATATGTAGATAGCTATCTCTAGATATTCTAGAGGCTGAAAGAATGAAGATTTGGGTGAAATTATTCTTTGTCTCCTGGTTTGAACTAAGTTCTTATCTTGCTTCCAATTGAAGAGCTCAATTATTTTTTGTGTATCTTTTGGGACATTCTAATATGTATTATTTCTCTGATTTCAGTTTGCTGTTTGCTTAGATAAAGAGGTTTACTTGCTATTCCCTATTTGTGATGATCTTTTATATGAGTAGCATTTTGTGAGAAAGAGCTAAAGTGATGAGTATATACTAATGTCTACCCTTTTCCTTAAAAGAGACCAGAGATAGTGAATATTTTGTCGTGAATTTCATAGCCCTAAATCCTCAGAGGGAACATAATCACTGAGTTCTGAGGAGCTGACTTATCAGGGTAAGTGAGAGTTGGAATAAGCACCTCAGAGCATGTGTTACAGAATATATTAACACCTGCATACTGAGAAAATTCTTAATACAATTCTATTTACAAAGATAGCAGCTTTAAAAATGGCCATTGTCTGCCTCAGAATGAGATAGAATGGTATCATGCTGACTTTTCTTCAAGTATTTCTCCAATTTTTTTTTATAAGTGGGAAAAGCAAAGGAGTAAACGGAATGAATAACAATTGAATGGATCTCAGCTCCCCAGAAAAAGTGCAGGAGGAAATCTGTAAAGTTGTCTCACCAACACCTTATTCCTATTTCTTGGATGAATGCTAGCTGGCTTTGGTAAACCTACAAGAACAGTAAGATAGGCAGTTGTCAACTAAAATCATAATAGCAGCAGTTAGTATTTAATATCCAAATTAGGAGGTTGTTCTGGCTTCATTCACTTCCATTCTCTACCATCTATGAAGGTCAAGGTTTCTTTCCTCTGTTTCTTGCTTGCTTGACTTGGCTTCAGCCACTTTTGCCCATAAACCACTCTGGGTAGTTTTCCCTAGGATGAGATCTGAAAAAACTCTTGGAACTCAAGGAATGAGTGTTTGCCATCAGATTGTTATTAAACCTAAGTACTGAATAAGAACTACTAAAGCATCATGTATAGAATACAATGAAACATTTTCTAACAGATGTCAGGATAAAACTTTTGGCATGTACTGGGAAAATTGGAATAAAACCTCACTACCTGCCTGGCTTGTTATTTTTATCAGTCTTCTGGTCTACTTATGCTTTTCCTTTGAGCTGTTGTCTTAGCTACATCTTCTGAATTTGGTATGATTGACTTTAGGTTAATTCTTTCTCCTTATATATATGTTCTTGCTTAGGCCCTCTATGACCCTGGATTAGTTATCTACTTCCCATAGACACAGGCAGTTCTCTAATCTCTACAATTCTGATTAAAGTTACAGAAAAAGTGCTGAATTTCATTGGTAAAGTTCCATTGGGAAGCTCTTTACCAGATGAAATTAGAGACCCAGGCTAAACAAAACTTTTAAGAAATAAATACTTTGGTTTAATTAAATAATTTTCTTAATAATATTTAATAATTGAAAATCATATATTAATTTGCCTTTAATGTCATTCCTAGATCTGTATAGAAGTTTCCTTCTAATTCACCCTGAATTCTTATTACAAAGATATCTCTTGAGGGTTGGAAAATATATCAAAGAATCCAGGACAAATTTTTTTCAAAAACCCTTCTAACTTCTCATAGCTTTCCCCTTTGAGCCGTAGATGTGTGTTTACCTGCTGTGGATTTTTCATCTAATTAAACATATGACTTTTGTCTTTTCAAGCTTTCTTCTGTAATAAATGTTGATAGTTAGGTTTTCACAAACATTATAAAGAAAGACAAGGAGGAGAGATGAAACATCCTGTTAAGATATCTTCAACCAATCACCTTATGAATCAAGAAATTAGCTAAACCACGGAGTTTCCAATAAGAGGGTCTAAGTCTAAAGCTGGCTCAAACTGGCTGGAGTCAATAACAGAACACCAGCTTTTTGCAAGCATGCATACTTCATGCATATTAACCAATACACCCGGTGGTTGAAATTAGTCACCATCTTTGAACATAGGATGTGTGACTAGGGAAGAAAATTGTATATAAGAGCAACATGTAAGGGGCAGATAAGGAAAATTGTAATCTGGAAGGACTTGGGCCAATCAGAACTCTGAAGGAAGATGTAGTTCTAACCTTAGAGCATAAAAGCTTGTTTTCCCTTCTGTATGCATGTGTGTGTGTGTGTACTCATGAAATTTCCATACTTGCTTCTTCAGGAGTAGATTAAAAGTTTAAATTGCTTCATTCTGAGTTTGTTCATTTACTGTGCCCTTTTAGGGATTCAGAATTTTGTTTCCACCACTTATTATTTTTTTATTAAAGCTTTTTATTTTTCAAAACATGTGCAGACAATTCTTCAACATCAGCCCTTGCAAAATGTTGTGTTCCAATTCCCCCCACCCCTTTCCCTGTGCCCTCCCCTAGATGGCAAGTAGTCCAATACATGTTAAACATGGTAGAAATATATGTTAAATCCAATATATGTATACATATTTATACAATTATCATGCTACACAAGAAAAATTAAATCAAACCAGTAAAAAAAAATAGAAGCAAAATAAAATGCAAGAAAACAACAATTAAAAAGAGTGAAAATGCTATCTTGTGAACCACACTCAGTTCCCACAGTCCTCTCTCTGTGTGTAAATGGCTCTCTTCATGACTGAACAACTGGAACTCGTTTGAATCATTTCATTGATGAAAAGAGCCACGTTCATCAGAACTCTTCATCATATAATCTTCTTGTTGCCATATACAATGATCTCTTGGTTCTGCTCATTTTGCTCAGCATCAGTTCATATAAGTCTCTCCAGGCTGCTCTAAAATCATCCTGCTGATTTTTTCTGATAAAACAATAATATTCCATAATATTCATGTACCATAATTTATTCAGTCACTGTCCAATTGATGGGCATCCATTCAGCTTCCAGTTTCTTGCCACTACAAAAAGGGCTGCCACAAACATTTTTACACATGTGGGTCCCTTTCCCTCCTTTAAGATCTCTTTGGGATATAAGCCCAGTAGAAACACTGCTGGGTCAAAGGGTATGCACAATTTGACAACTTTTTGAGCATAGCTCCAAATTGCTCTCCAGAATGGTTGGATCCGTTCACAGTTCCACCAACAATGTATCAGTGTCCCAGTTTTCCCATATCCCCTCTGACATTCGTCATTATCTTTTCCTGTCATCTTAGCCAATCTGACAGGTATGTAGTAGTACCTCAGAGTTGTCTTAATTTGCATTTCTCTGATCAATAGTGATTTGGAGCAACTTTTCATATGACTAGAGATGGTTTTAATTTCATCATCTGAAAATTGTCTGTTCATATCCCTTGACCACTGGTCTATTGAAGAGTGGCTTGAATTCTTATAAATATGAGAATTCTCTATATATTTTAGAAATGAGGTCTTTATCAGAACCTTTCAATGTAAAAATATTTTCCCAGCTTATTGCTTCCTTTCTAATCTTTCCTGCATTAGTTTTGTTTGAAGAAAGACTTTTTTAACTTAATATAATCAAAATTATGTATTTTGTTATCATTAATGATCTCCAGTTCTTCCTTGGTCTTAAATTCCTTCCTTGGTCTTAAATTCCTTCCTCCTCCACAAATCTGAGAGGTAAACTATCCTATGTTCTAATTTGTTTATAATATCATCATGTCTAGATCATGAACCCATTTTGACCTTATCTTGGTATATGGTGTTAGGTGTGGGTCAATGCCTAGTTTCTGCCATACTAGTTTCCAATTTTCCCAGCAGTTTTTGTCAAATAGTGAATTCTTATCCCAAAAGCTGGGGTCTTTGGGTTTGTCAAACACCAGATTACTATAGTCATTAAGCATTTTGTCCTATGAACCTAACCTATTTCACTGATCAACTACTTTCTTAGCCATTACCAAATGGTTTTGATGACCACTGCTTTACACTTAGTTTTAGATTTGACCACTTATTTGAAAGAAGTGCTGCTTGATTTCCTTGTGTCCTCTCTCCCTATGTGGTCAGAGAAGAGTAAGAAAGATTATAGACAAATGTATATGACTGTATTATTTCTTTTTTTTAATTAAATCTTTTTATTTGTAAAAAAATGCATGAGTAATTTTTCAACATTGACCCTTGCAAAGCTTTTTGTTCCAAATTTTTCTTTTTTTTTCTTTTTTTCTTGTCTTTTTTTTTTTTTTGCTGAGGCAATTGGGGTTAAGTGACTTGCCCAGGGTCACACAGCTAGGAAGTGTTAAGTGTCTGAGACCAGATTTGAACTTAGGTCTTTCTGACTTCAGGGCTGGTGCTCTATCCACTGTGCCATCTATCTGCTCCCTGTTACAAATTTTTCTCTCCTTCCTCCCACCCCTGCCCCTAGATGGCAGGCAGTTATTTATTTATGTTATTTATGTTAAAATATATGACAAATCGAATATATGTATAAATATTTATACAGTTATCTTGCTGTACAAGAAAAAATTGGATCTACAAGGAAAAAAAACCTGAGAAGGAAAACAAAATGCAAGCAAACATCAACAGAAAGTGTGAAAATGCTATGTTGTGATCCACACTTAAATCCCACAGGCCTCTCCCTGGATATAGATGGCTCTCTTCATTACTGAACAATTGGAAATGATTTGAAACATCTCCTTGTTGAAGAGAGCCATGCCCATCAGAATTGATCATCGTATAGTCTTAATTGTTGCCATGTATAATGATCTCCTGGTTCTGCTCATTTCACTCAGCATCAATTCATGCAAGTCTCTCCAGGCCTCTCTGAAGTCATCCTGCTGGTCATTTCTTACAGAACAATAATATTCTATGACATTCATATACCATAATTTATTCAGCCACTGACCAATTGATGGGCATCCATTCAGCTTCCAGTTTCTAGCCACTACAGAAAGGGCTGCCACAAACATTTTTGCACATGTGGGTCCCTTTCCCTCCTTTAAGATCTCTTTGGGATATAAGCCCAGTAGAAATACTGCTGGGTCAAATGGTATGCACAGTTTGATAACTTTTTGAGCATAGTTCCAAATTGCTCTCCAGAATGGTTGGATCCATTCACAGTACCACCAACAATGTATCAGTGTCCCAGTTTTCCCACATCCCCTCCAACATTTGTCATTATCTTTTCCTGTTATCTTAGCCAATCTGACAGGTGTGTAGTGGTACCTCAGAGTTGTCTTAATTTGCATTTCTCTGATCAATAGTGATTTGGAACACCTTTTCATATGACTAAAGATAATTATAATTTCTTCATCTGAAAATTGTCTGTTCATATCCTTTGACCATTTATTGATTGGAGAATGGCTTGAATTCTTATAAATTTGAGTCAATTCTCTATATATTTTCAAAATGAGGTCTGTGTCTGACTGTATTATTTCTAACAAAAAAGGAATAATTTTTCATTTTATTTGAAAATAATATTTTACCCAACTAACAGGTTTCTTTAGCTACCAATTTCTCTGGTATGTATTACTTGAAGTTAAAATAAAGTATAAATTCTCTTAGTTCTAGCTTCATATCCCATCATTCAATTTTTCTTCTTGACATAGGGCTTAATCCACTTAGCTTTGGAACTCCCATTCTGGATGAGTAGAGAACCTATTGATGAGTTAAATGAGCACAAAATCAATAGCCTACAATATCTAACCATGCCCAGGCCAGATCACACAGACTTATGCTTCAAACCCCATTCAGCTATTCATGCCAGCCATCTTCTAAATTTTTGCCCTCTCCTCTCCAACTCTTGCTCTGGGAACCATAGTCAAATCAGTACTATTATTGCTTCTGCAAAGTCATGTGCATTTCCTTAAAGGTTCCACCATACCAAAATCCTTCTCTGGTCCTCATTTCCCAAAAAGGGTCACAAAGAATTAGACATGACTGAACAACAGTAACAACCCCAAACAAAGGGCAGACTAGTCAAGAAAAGGCCTGGGACCTCTTCATAAAATCATATCCTTTGATTGTTTAGCTTAAACACTAAAGGCACTTATCCATTAAAGATTCTTGAATCAGAAACTACTGCAATACCAACTTGTCAAAAAAAACAACATGCCCCAAAACAAACAAACAAACAAACAAGGTCTCAAAACCCAAAGATGATCTCAATGCAATATTCTTCTTGGGAATTGGGAATTCTAATATGGGGACCTGTATAAATGATGTTGTAAAGTTCCAAACTTTTCTCCCTTTGAATTTTAGAAGAGATTCTAGAAATTCTCAAATAATTACTATGATGCCCATCCAGATTCCTTCTAGAATACATCTTTAAACAGATCTTTTGACTATAGTACTAATTTAAAATCATAGTAGTAAGAAAGGAGTACTTGGAATTTTACTTTCTTCTTAAAGTCATGCTAAGTATTTAAGTATTGCTTTCACTTGCAGGAAATTGAAAAGAGAGATGATAGTAGAAAGTCAATATTCACCCAATATATATGTAAATTTGTGTCAAATGTATTAGCAGAATATTCAGCATAGTCAAGTGACTGTAAAAAAAAATGCTGAATCCTTTATTCATGCTCTGTATGGCTGTGCCAAATCCAAAGGATTGCATATCCTTTCAATCAATATTGCTGTCAGTTTTTCAGGTTGTCTAGTACTAGTCCTTTCCTTTAATCAGATGCAGTGGCTCTGAATCAATGAGCTAAAAACCAGTCCTCTGTAGCAATTCTTTAATAGATGTACCTAATGCATTTGGGGCCTATCTTTGATGTAATAGGCATCAAAGCTTTGATGAAGGGTCTAGCTATAAGGTAGGGACAATTTACTTCTCAAATTGGCAATGCCAATTTGACAGTTTCCATGAAAAGTATGGAAACGCCATAGTTTACCTGGTTAGCACAAAATGAGTCAATTTTCAAAAATTACTAATAACTGAAAGATTGAGAAGACCTGTTATTATAATTACAATTGCAATATTGTAACATATTAAACTATGTCTAGGTATTATTTTAGGTAGTTATATTCTTTGCAAAGGCCATCTAGGTGTTCTCAATCTAATATCTGTGAACTTAAAAAAAAAGTATTTTGATGAACATTTCAATATAATTAGCTTCCTTTGTAATCCTGTGTATGTTATTTTATGCATTTAAAAGAATTATTCTGAGAAGGAGCATATAGGTTTCACCAAGATGCCAGATGGAGCCCATGACATGGTAAAGAATATGAAGTCCTGATCCAGTTACTTTAACTATAGCAATCTATACATTCCCCTTTATAATTTCAAGAATTTTAATATATACAGAATTGTAAAATTTTTTTTGCCCAGGGTTTGCACTCTGATTTATAAATGTCTCAGGGCCCCTTGATCAAATATCTCCTTGAAGTTCATGCCATGAAATCTTGTCCTCGATGCACAGTGTTGTTTTTTAATCCAATGTCATTTCATTGATATGAAGAACTTTTTCTACCAATCCAGATTAAGGAAGGAAAGGGAATAAGTATTTATTAAGTATTTATTGTGTACAAGACACTGTTTTAAACACTTTATAAAAATTATCTTATTTGATGAGCAACTTGTGGTCTTAGAGTTGACTGTGATATCAAGTGATTTAGTGACTTTCCCAGAATCCCACAGCCAATATGTATCAGAAAGGGTCTTGAACTTCAAGGATAACTCTCTATATCACTATCTTTTTTAAAAAAATTAACTTTATTTATTTTTGCTTTTTTTTTTTTTTTTTTTTTGCTGAGGCAATTGGGGTTAAGTGACTTGCCCAGGGTCACACAGCTGTTACGTGTCTGAGACCAGATTTGAACTCAGGTCCTCCTGACTTCAGGGCTGGTACTCTATCCACTGCGCCACCTAGCTGCCCCCAACTTTATTTTCAAAACACATGCATGAATAAATTTTCAACACTGACCCTTGTCTATCTAGTCTTGTGTTCCAAATTTTTCTCTCCTCCTCACCCTCTCCCCTAGATGGCAAGTAATCCAATAAATGTTATACATGTTAAAATATGTTAAATCCAATATATGTAAATATATTTATGCAATTATCTTACTGTACAAGAAAAATCAGATCAAAAAGGAAAGAAAATGAATAAGAAAACAAAATGCAAGTAAACAACAACAAAAAGAATGAGAATGCTATGTTGTGATCCACACTCAGTTCCCACAGTCCTCACTCTAGGTGTAGATGGCTCTCTTTATCACAAGATCATTATCCACTATGCTTAACTGCCTCAGCTTCTATTTACCAAGTTGTTATTGTATATTATATACTTAACACTGTATTGGGGTGAAGGACACAAAGAAATGTAAAAATACATGGTATCACAAAAATCTTAGTGCAGGTTTATGCTATTAAAGCTTTATAATACGAATCCCAAAGCCTTTTTTATGGGATTCTCTCTTTATAAGTAGAAATCAATGACTCATGCTTGCATGAGGAGTGGGATGAGAATGAGTTGTTGAGAATGAGAGTGGAGAGAGATCTGACCTCTTTAGTTTCTTTGAGTCTCCTGGATATCTGCTGTGACAGAAAATATCCCTGGTTGGCTGAGGTTGCTGCCAGCCTTTCTTCAGATCATTGAAAGGAGAGAAAGATTCTAGGAAGAAGCTGACATGAAAGAAAGTCTGTGTCATGTTTCTATGCTCAGCTTGCCCCACATGAAATTTCAGGGATTTTTTTTTCATTGACTGAAATCTGAGACTTTCTCTCTCAGACAGAAGAGCACTATCTCACTCCCAGGGGGAAAGCTCTTTCAATTTATATTGTCTGGTATATATTCTCATTTATATGCTTTCTGTTTTCACTGTTGACTTGGATAAATGGATTTTGTTTTGTTTTGTGTTTACTTTGTTATGTATGTTCACTGTAAAACTGCAATTTAATGGGAAGGGCATCAAGTCTTGGAAATAAACTTTGGGGACTCCCTTTCCCCATTAAAAATTAGTGATTACAGGGGCAACTAGGTGGTGCAGTGGATAGAGCACCAGCCCTGAAGTCAGGAGGACCTGAGTTCAAATCTGATCTCAGACACTTCCTAGCTCTGTGACCCTGGGCAAGTCACTTAACCCCAATTGCCTCAGGGAAAAAAAAGTAGTGATTAGGAGTTCAGCTTGAATTTTAAAGTTTATTATAAGGGAGCTTAGAAGATATAATAAGAGTCCATTTCCATTCCCTCTTCCTACTGCTGCCCAGTAGCTTGGAGTAGCTAGTGTCGGGCCCCAACCTTCTGCTTCCCTTCTTGAAAGGAATTAGTCTCCTTTGGAGAAGAGTGGGGAGAGGAGGTACTAGAGATATATTTTCTTGCCTTCCTGGAGAGCCACATTACATTTTAAAACTGCACTAAAGCTGTTGGGACATCCTGTATAGTTCTGGTCCACAAGAGATTTATAATCTAGATTATAATCTATAATCTAAGCCATACTCCATCAATAGTTTACCTCTATAGAAAGCGTTAAGGTTTACAAAATGCTTTAAACACATTATCTTATTTGGTGGTTTCTGCCAAGTTGAAGATATTTCAAAATCAAGTCAAGGTGACAGAATGAGATTGATCCTAAAGGAAAGATTTGTGTCACTTTTCATCACTTGCCTACTTATTTAACTTGGCAACATCTGACACTAACAGGGGAATGAAATCATGCTTATACTTCTAGAACCAAGTTAATAGAGCACTTGAAATACTGGAAGAGTTTATTCTTGGAATAAGATCGAATTCTATTTTAGTTCACCTCAGTCCAGGTGAAAGAAGCACTGAACAGTTTTACCACTGTTTTTCAAGACCCCCCAATATTCTGGGCATCATGACTTCCTTCCTTCCTTCCTTCCCCCCTTCCTCCCTTTCTTTCTTCCTTTCTTTCTTCCCTCCCTTCCTTCCTTCCTTCCTTCCTTCCCCGCTTCCTCCCTTCCTTCCTTCCTCCCTCCCTCCCTCCCTCCCTTTCTTCCTTCCTTCTTTCTTTCTTTCCTTCCTCCCTCCCTTCTTTCCTTCCTCCTTCCCTCCCTTCCTTCTTTTCTTCCTCCTTCCCTTCCTTCTCTCTCCTTCCTTTCTTCCCTTCCTTTCTTCCTTCTCTCCCTCCCTCATTCCCTTTCTTCTTTCCCTCCCTCCATCCTTTTAATGTGTTTTGTTTTGGGGGTGGGGTGGGGATTGTGTCTTTTGTTTTTACGTTAGTTGTTTCAAATATCTGATTTCCGTAATTTATCTTAGAACCTTGTACATTCATATATATTAGGTACTTGATTAATGCTTATAGGATTGGAATTAGATTTAGGAAAGTCCTTGAATCACTTATATTTAAATTGAATTGTACTATATAGTGTACACAAATGCACATACCTGCATGTGTGTACACACACACACACACATATATATCCCTCTCCAGTAGACATTTGAAAAGCTTCTAGTAATATCTGCCATACAAAGCAAAGTATGAATTTAGATCTAGTGATCTAAGGTGAATGCAATATCCCAAGAGTGCCATTTATATTATGATGCTGAATACCACTTCCTCTAACTATCAGCTAATTGATCTTGATGCTTTGGGGTTCCACCGTTCATTTCAACATTAAATTATAGGGCTGAAAAAAATAACCCTAAACTATTGTGCTTACCAAGCTCTCCTGCAGCTTTCTATTACTCACCTACCACTGCTGTGGAAATTCATCTGAGGACATGGAATGAGATCACTGGGGCAAACCCCTTTTCAAGGCTAATTATTTCAGTGCAATCAATATTAAACTGCTATTTTTAACTTACTGGCATCAGGTTTCTTCTTTCTAAGTTTATTTATGGTCACCCATCTTCCTTGGTTGTCAAAAAGCCAAATTGTAATTTCATTTTTCTCTTTCTTCTCCTGAGAAATTATAACCCTCATCTCCAGGCCTTACTATTTTCTTGTTTTCTTAAGGGAAAGGAGTTGGATATGATCAAGATGATACCAATGTGTCAGAAAGTAGGGAATATTTTTTGAGAGAAGGTAGGAGGTGGGAGGAGGAGATATAGAGGAGGAATGTCAAATAAAACTATCCTACTCTATTAAAGCAAATAGGTGGCTCTACAGTAAAGTGCTGGGTTTAAGTCTGGAAGACCAGAATTCAGATCTGACCTCACACTCACTAGTTGTGTGACTCTGGGCAAGTCTCAACATTTATTTGCCTTTAATTGCAGGAAATGAAAAACCACTTAAGAATCTTTGCCAAGAAAACTCCTTAGGGCATCCCAAAGAATTGGACACAACAATAGACAACAATTTGTCTATTAAATATAAGTAGGCAAAGGGAGCACATAATTTCAGAAACTTGACTAGACTACTAATAATTATAACATCATTTTGATAATTAATAAATTCAATTTAGCTAAAAAATTATTAAACATTTACTATGTGCAAGATACTATGCTAAGTACTGGGGATATAAAGAGAAAAACAAAACAGCCCTTGTCCTCAAGGAGCTTACATTTAGTTGGGGGTGGGTGGTTTATTATAGACATGCAGATCTTTCTGATTAAGCCAACTGAAAGGATACAATCATTCAAAGCAATAATCTCATAGTAATGGGAAATCTCTGGAGATATCTTGAGGTTACTGACTTAATGATCAGTCAAAAAATCATACCTGCATTCAAAACTCAAAAAAGTTGCAACCCTCCAACCTCAACCAATCAGTTATAGTCCCAAGAGATTTTATCTCAGAGGTTTCAGGTGGGTCTTGTCTCAAAGAGGCACTACTCTTAGATCTGTAAGTCCAGCCTTCATCTGTAGTCCTACATCAGCAGGTTGCTATGTGCATTGTCAGAGCTATCTTGGTAATTATGAAGCCCCAAAGGAAAGCGGGAGAAAGGAGTGAGAGAAAAGTGGTATTAGAATGTTTACCAAATTGAAGGTCTACAGAGTCATTGTTCTGACCTCATTGAAACCTGGATAGTATATCAGCAAGAAACTGAATCACTTCCATTTGAAGATCACCTGGCAGGATAAGATATTAGTCATTAAGGTTCTTTCTTGAACTAAACTGCCAAGCATTCAAACTGTGCTACAGAGAATGCAACTCTGAAGGGCTGCCCCTGTTATTTGAATGCCAAATATACAATTGCCTAAAAGATTATTTTATGAAGAACTAGACCGGAGATCAGCAGAAGTGATACAAGGACACTCTCTGAAGAACTTTGGAGTTGTGTGACACTGGCACAGGACTAACTAGCATGACATGCTCTCATCAGAGAAGGTGCTGTGCTCTATGAGCAAAACAGAATTGAAATAGCTCAAAGGAAGTGCAAGATACATAAATTTTAAAGAATCCATCCGAATGTTCACACGGACCATTTGTACCCAAAATATGATAGAGCATTCCAAACTTGTATTGGTTTGATCACCCAAAGTTGGACACACTGTAAATTGAAAAAATAATATAGTAATATTATTTTAGTCTTGTTCAGGAACAAAAGACAACCACCACTTCAGCAACTATAAAATGGGGATAACAGCACCTCTTACCCAGGGTTGTTGTGAAGATCAAATGAAATAATATTTATAAAGCTAATATGTGCAGTGTGACTGGCACATAGTAGGGACTTGATAAATGTGTGTTTCTTCCTTCTTCCTCCTTCTCCAACACATTTCCAAATGGAAATCAGATAGGCATATCAAACTCAACATGTCCAAAACAACTCATTATCTCCTTTCCTTCCCTGTGAGGGAAAGAGATGAGCTTTGTCTGAAGGAGAAGTTTCCAGTAGTCATTTATATGAGTTTATCTATACATTTGTACAATATCTTCCATGTGCCAGGTGCTTGTTACAAATATTACCTGTCAATCCTCAGAACAACTCTGTGAGGTAGGTGTTATTCCCAATTTACAGCTGAGGAACCTGAGGCAAGCAGAAGTTATGTGACTTGATCAGGGTCACATATCTAATAAGTGTCTGAGTTTGTATTTGAACTCAGGTCTTCCTGACCCTAGTCTCTATCCATTGCTTTATCCCTTGCACCACCCAGTTGCCCAACTGCTAATTTATCACTTTTTATCTAGGCTATCCCCATTCTTCCAATTACCCAGATTCACAACCTTAGAGTCATCCTTAATTCTTTAAACTTCCTCATTCCCCCAAATCTTGTCAATTCTATCTCTACAATATTTTTCACCATCTGTTCCATTTTCTCCATTTACATGGATACTTCCTTAATTTAAACCATCATTTCGTCTTGCCTGTACTATTTCAACAATGCCATCCTTTATGTAGAGGCCAAAGTTGTATTTCTAAAATATAGATATCTTCTGCTAGAGGTTTTACTTTGACTCTCAATGCTAGAGCCTTCCTTCTGAGTTATCTGCCATTTATTCTGTATATAGCTTGTGTATAGATATAGAAATTTACATGTTGTCTCCCCCATTAGTATATGAACTCTTTGAGGGTAGGGGCCATATTTTTGTCTTTCTTAGTATATCTAATGCTTAGCAAATTGCCTGGCACATACAAAATGCCTGATAAATGCTTGATGATTTGTTGACTATAGGTCTGATAAAGTAATTACTCTGCCAAAGAAGTCATAATGGCCCTCTATCGCTTTGAATTAAATACTGACTTCTTTGGCATTGAAATCCTTTGACTGTTGATTCCTCTATAGCCTATCTTTAAATATGTTTTACACATTACTCCTCTTCACAGACTCCTTAGTTCATTTCAACTGTTTGACTTGCTAATCCTCTCATGGGATGCTGCATCTCCCCACTGACCATAACCAGAACATCTTCATTCACTTCCATCTGTTAGAGTTCCTAGCCTATTTTAAAAAATTAAAAAAAAATGTTTTTAATTTAAATTTTAAATTGTCTCATCCAAGGTTCCCTTGAATTTTGAGGGGGAGAGAGAGAGAGGAAGGAAGGAGAGTGGGAAAGAAGGAAGAAGAGAGGGAGCCAAAGAGAGAGAGGGAAAAGAAGAGAATTTCAGAGAGTGGTTTCTGCAGTGAAGGACTACACTGGGTTAAACATTTCTCCAACAATCCCTTAGCAATTATAGATATTTCTGGTTTCTGGGGGGCCAAAAGGTCAGTCACCACAAGGATATAATTCAAGTTATTTCCTTCCAGAGGCAAAAGTCAGTGCATCCCAATTTATGATCTGTTATAAAATTGAAAGTTGATTTTAATTTTATTTTTAATACTTAGTAAAGCTGGCATAGATTAATACTCTCCCCTACCATGTGATTCTTAACTTTTTACCTTTGTAACTTTACCCTTCACCCAATAGTGCAGAGAAAATTGCCTAAAGGTCAAGATTTGCCTTGTAATTACTTCTACCATTAACTTATTTAGCTAGTCATTTAAATCTTAATTCATTTATTTTAACTTATACCTTCACCTATCATCCATTTATTTTATCTATGAATTCCTTTATAATCTCATCCATCACCCAAATCCTAGTGGCTTCAATCTAGGCTGCTTTGGACTACTTCTATAGTCTGCAGCTTAATCCTATTACTTGAGGTTTAAATCCATCTCCCAATTGAGGATAGTAATCTGGAGGAGCTAAAGTTATTCTTAATCCATCTTCTCATTAAAATGTTTAGTAAGTGCAATAGTCTTACTTTGCCAGGAGAAATTCAGGAAACACATCCAAATGATGTACTATTAAAGACATCCTTAGAAGAAAGACATACTTAGGTTTTTAAAAAGACCCTGTTAGTCCTCACTCAGGGTCTTTGGTTATTGAAAGACCAGAGACCCAATTAATTCATTATTGTTAGCCTAACTAATAAATTGGTCATGTTCAAAACCTTGTTTCTCAGTTTACATTGATTTTGAAACGTAACACTACTAAATGACTGGATTCAACACAAATTGGTAGCACTTTGAATAGATTTATCATATGTTGCACACTTCTTTTAGGCATCTATTGCTATTGGGAGCCAGTAAAATCTCTTTCTCACTAATTCAAGCATTCTTTCTTGGCCTTAATGTTCAAGGTCATCATGTAATGCCCTTATCTCCATAGGACAAAATATTTGATATACCACCAACTACTTCTTATATGTGGGATAAATTACCTGGTAACTGTGAGAAATAACTCATTTGGATTCCCACTCTATTCCAATCAGTATTAATTGATTTGATAGAATCATATCAAAGTTCTATATGTTAGGCCCTAGTCCTGTGAGCTGTAGTTTCAGAGTTTCTGGGTAAATTATTATTATTATTTTTTTTTTATTTTTTTTTATTTTTTATTTTTTATTTTTAATTTTTTTATTTTATTTGCATAACATATGTGTGGGTAATTCTTCAACAATAACCCTTACATAGCTTTCCGTTACAAATTTTTTTTTTCCCCCAACTCCCCACCCCTCCCCTAGATGGCAGGATATCCACTACATGTTAATTATGTTAAAGTATTGGCAAATCGAATATATGTATACATATTTCCAAACTTATCATTGGTGTGCAAGAAAAATCTTATCTACACAAACGATATATCAGATAAAGGAAACACAATGTAAGCAAACATCAATCAAGGAGTATGAGAATGTTATGTTGTGGTCCACATTTCGCATCCCTCTCTCTGGGTGTATATGGCTTTCTTCAGTGAACAATTGGAGGTGGTTTGAAACATTTCATTGTTGAAGAGAGCCATGTCCATCAGAATTGATCGTCATATAGTACTGTTGTTGCCGTGTATAATGATCTCCTGGTTCTGCTCATTTCATTCAGCATCAGTTCATGTAAGTCTCTCCAGGCCTTTCTGAAATCATCTTGCTGGTCATTTCTTACTTTTCTGGGTAAATTATAATCAAGTTTTTAAATATGTCTAGAAAGGAGTTAATAAAACATGCTCATTGTTTCCCTTGGTGAATAAAGAGACAAGACCTGCCAATCTTTATATTTATAAAGTCTTTTGAAAAGGGGGGTGCATCTGAAGGTGGAAATCAACTCTGATTGGTGAACAAGTAATGAGAGAATAAATATTATAATGAGAGATGGACTTATTCCAATGAGAATCTTAGGGCAAGTGACACAGTCTTGGTCAAAGAGATTTATCCATATCCATATCGCCTATCTGACAAAAGGGAAAGCCCACATTTCTCCAGACCTTTCTGACTAGACAAAATAAGCAAAAATTTCTTAGTTCACCTAAACTTAGAAATTCTTTACTTTCTTTGATTAGATTTTAGCCTTCTTGACTGTTTTTTTTTTATTTTTTATTTAAAACAGATACTAAGTAGAAAAAGGAAAAAAAAACAGAAAAAATTTGCTATGTAAACAACAGAACATAAGAGAGGATTCAATCTATGAGAAAATACATTTTCATTTCAAGAAAACTTATCTAATAAATCTAATAAATACTATACATTGTGTTCAGATTTATCCATCTTTTTTTTTTTTTTTTTCAGATTTATCCATCTTTTCTCTTCCTTGTAGATTTTCTTTTGTTCTCTGCCAGGCACTTTTATCTTTATTCTTTTCCCCCTCCCCCCAGGTTACAATTAAGCATATGTAACACATTACATATACACAGATATCTATAATTATACATACATACATTCATATATATCTATGTAAGACTGTACTATAGTTGATTGTCCTTTGTTTATCTGGAGACTGACAATATCATCCTTCATTGGTCCAAGTCTTTCCATATTTTTCTAAATCATCATTTCCTATACCACAGCAATATCCCAACTTTATACTATCTAGTTATTTTAGTCTAAAACACTTTTGATTAATATGGCTGACATATAGTGGTTTCCCTATTTTTCTCTTTTGAGTAAATCAATATTAGCTTTAACTTTCAGATATTGATTGCTATCCCTGATTTTTTTTTTATTAACAAATTCTATTCCTGATCATTATTATTATGTTTGTGTGTATCTCTTATTTCCTATCCCTGCTAACTTCCATGCTTTACTTCTACTCACTACCTTGCCTTGTTATTACTTGACTTACCCCAACTCCAAGGAGGTAAGCCCCTCTTCCCTTGTCATTTCCTCTTACTCTTTCCCTTCATCTTTATCACATTTCCATTAATTTATATAATCTTATTCCATTCCAATTAATCTCTCTCTATAGTTCTATATCCACCCCCTTTTCCAATTCTCTCCCTCTCTTATTTCTTAAATTTAGATTTTTGTACTCTTCTGGATATGTATTATTCCCTCTCTAACTCATTCCCAATGTGAGTAGAATTCCAGAGCTACCAGCCCTCCTCTTCCATCTAATCCCTGTGTCAGTTCTTCCTCTCAAATCTCATTTATATAACATAATTATTCTTTTTCTTTTTTTCCACATAATTTTGCTTTTTTAGAATCACATCATACTCAGCTGTACCCCTATTTTTATTTTGAATCTGAATTATTAATGGCAATTAATGCTTAAATTTGGGGTTTACATTTCCACATATAAAACATAAACAGTTTGTCCTTCTTGAGTCCCGTGAAGTAGTCTTTGATGTTTACCTTATATTTCTCTTGGATCTTATATGTCAAGTTTTCTATTAAGTTCTAATCTGTTTGCAACAAAATCATGAAAGTCTGGCAACTCATTGAATGTCCCCCTTTTTTCCATTCAGGATAATGCAAAATTTTTTAGTCCTAATTCAATAATTTGTTATTAATATGTGAAAAAAATGATCACTTCAGAAACCAATACATACTAATTCATACTAAATTAACTAGCATAAAACTCTAGATGAAAGCTCTTCAAGGAAACAGGAAGAAATTGTCTCAAAGGAATATATGGGAGGATTATTATTAACAAGGAGATGGGTTACCTTGTCTTTTGAGAATGTAGGAAAGGAGAAGAAAATGGGCAAAGCCATAAAGGTTTGAAGGTGTGAAAAACAGGAGGTAAGAGAATTTGTCAGTTATTTCATTCTTCTCAATAAATTGTAGAATTAGATCATCTGCTGAATGGATAGTTTGGGGTGAAAGTAGAATTGAGGGCTTAGGGAGGAAGAAAAAGATCTGGAACAATAGTGTCAGTAAATATGAATGGAAAACAATCAGAGATGAATAGAAATATTGGCAGTTTCAGAATAAGATAACAGATAACAATTAGAATAGGGTAACAGATTATATACCTGGAAGTTATCTTATTGGTTATTTAATTCACATCCCTCATTTAAAATAAATTTTATCATTGTTCTTTGTTGATATAATAGTCATTTTCCAATATTTACCCATCCTTCCTTATAACAAAGAAAAATAATTAAGCAAAAATCAATAGACAGAACAATCATGTTCTCTCTGGCTGGATAAGTCTTGCTCAAGACTTTCCACCATGGTTGGGTATATACAGCATTCTATTCCTGTAGTGCCTTACCTCTAGAAGAGAGAACTGCATTCTAGGACTGAGATGGATCAGAAAAATTATAATTACAATTAATCTGAGTTTGTCTACCTTAGGTGTCATTTTTATTTATCCCGTATATTATTCTCTTGCATCTATCTACTTTCAATAAGTTCAGATGAGTCTTCCCATGTTTCTATGAATTCCTCTTAATTCTTATTTCAGAGGAACAGAAAAGGAGTGAGCAGCTTTCAGAGATTTGATGTATAGCACCACATTTAGTCATTTGGGCCAGAAAACTTGCAAATATAAAGACTAGTTTGACAAAATGATGGGAAAATTCAGAAGCTGCTAAATGAAAAACAAGAACTTCACAGGGTTTATCATCTGGATATTTCATCCATCTCTAACAAGGCAGCATTTAACACCATCAAAAATAAAGTACAAGCAAAGCTTAGAGAGATGTAGAATTTTGGTTCAATAGAGAAGGCAGATGAAATTCAGTTTGACATTGATAGTAACAATCCAAAGCAGTTTTATGATGTCCTGAATAATATTTAAGGGCCAAAGCACTATGGTGTATTTCGTTACTCAGCACTGATGACATTACATTGATTAGTGATAAGGACATGATCCTAAAGAGATGAGCTGCAAACTTTTATAGTATTCTTAACAGACTCATTAACCAATGCTGAACTCATTGACCATCTGCCTCAGTTTGAAGTCAATCTCTCTCTGTCTCTAGCTGAACTTCCAACTGAAAAAGAAGTCTTGGGCAAGACTTATCCAGCCAGAGAGAACATGATTGTTCTATTGATTTTTGTTTAATTATTTTTCTTTGTTATAAGGAAGGATGGGGAAACAAAACACTGTTGCTAATTCTATTCCAGTTGAGCATTACAAGGCAGGCTGTTTATTGTTCATACAAAAGCTGACTGAAATTTTCTAGGTTATGTGGCAGGAGGAGATTATTCGCTAGGAGTTCAAAGATGCCTCCATTGTCCATCTCTATAAAAGAAAAGGAAATAAATGTTCTTATGACAATTGCTGATGACTCCCTCTTAGTCATTGCCACTAAGATTCTTGCCAGAATCCTTTTAATTCTTCACCTGGAAGATATTTATCTACCCAAGAGCCAGTGTAGCTTCAGAAAAGGCTGACAAATGGTTAATATTATGTTTGCTGTCTCACAATTTTGTTGTTCATTGATTTGACTGAGAACTTTGATACTGTCAGAAGATCAAGGCAAAATTTGGGCCCAGAGGAGTTCAACAGTATTGTATATCAGTTTCACAATTACATGCTTACATGGATTCTGGATAATAAATGCTTTTTCATCCACCAATAGAGTAAAGTAAGGTTGTTTACTTGATCCCATGCTTTCTAGCATGAAATTTTTAGTGATGTTGTCAGATGTCTTTAACAAAGATGAAAATGATATTAAGGTCAGCTACCGCATTGATGGTAAATTATTAAATTTGTAAAGGCTACAAACTCTGACTAGTAGAAGGAGAGTTGGTATGTAACTTTTTGTTTGAAGATGATTGTTTACTTAATGCAACCTCTGAGGTTGAGGTACAACAGAGTATGAGTCAATTTTCTACTGCTTGTGTTAATTTTGTGGAACCATGGGTTACAGCAAATAGAGAAATTTTGAATGCTGTGGATAAGTTCATTTACCTTGGCAGGATGCTTTCTAGGAGAGTACACATAGATTATGAGGTTGACGCACACATTTCTAGAGGGTGCTCAGTATTTGGGAGGCTCCAAAGGAAAGTGTGGGAGAAAAGACTGACTACCAAATTGAAGGTCTACAGAACTATTATGCTGAACACATTGTTGTATGTCTGTGAAACCTGGACAGTATGCCAGCATGTCAGGAAACTGAATAACTTCCATTTGAATTGTCTTAGAAAGTTTTTGGAGGTCACCTAGCAAGATAAGGTACTGGACACTGAGGTCTTTTCTTGAACTGAGCATTCAAACTCTGTTGCATACTGTAACTCCAATGGGCTGGCCCCATTGTTTGAATGTCAAATGCATGTTTGCCTAAAATATTATTTTATAGAGAACTCACACAAGACAGGGGCTCACATGGGGATGAGAAGAAATGATAGAAAGATATTCTCAAGATCTCTCTGAAGAACTTTGAAATTGATTGGGTGATATGGGGACAGGACTGCCCAGGATTGTTTGCTGGCATCAAAGGAGAGCTCTAGGAGCAAAGCATCATTGCAGGAGTTCAAAAGAAATGTAAGATGCACAAATTTAGAACCATCTCCACTCCAAATGCTCATATGGACTATTTGTGCCAGACTTGTGCAAGAGACATTCAAACATTGGTCTGGTCAGCCATAGTCTGACCCTCTGTACTTTGACTCCAATATAGTGATGTTATTTTGGTCTTCTTTGAACATGGACAACAATTTCTTATTCCACATGTTTATTCTGGCACAATGGTATTCTATTGCATTAAAATACCACAATTTACTCAGCCATTCCCCAACCTACTTCTAGGTTTCGCAACTACAAAAAAGTGTCACTATGAATATTTTAGTTTATATGGATCATTTCTTTCTGTCTTTTCCTCTTTGGTATAAATATGGTATAAATAAAAATGGAATTTCATGGAATGTTCAAAGAATATGAATAACTTATTGACATTGTTAGTATAATTCCAAATTGCTTTCCAGAATGCTTGAAACAATTTAGTTTTGTTAATTATGTATTACTGGGACTATTTTATAACAGCTCCTTCAACATTGGCTATTTACATCTATAATAACAGGTATTGATGTACTCAGTGGAGATGAGGTAGGATTGGTCTCTCCCATGAAGGACTCACATCAGTACTAGGTTCAGCCTTGGGAAACCTGGTTTCTAAAGAAAGTCATTACTTATAGGTTTTTATATATTTAATCTGGAGGTCCATGGCAAATCATTTAATTTAAAAAAAAACCTATTTATTTTTAATACACAAATATGTCATGTTGAAAGAGAAAAATCAGAGCAAAAGGGAAAAACCATAGGAGAGAAAAGAAAACCAGGAAAAAGAACTGGACAGAGCATGTGTTTTACATTTGATTTCCATAGTTCTTTTTCTGGATGCAGATGGCATTTTCTTTCCAAAGTTTATTGGGATTGCTTTGGATCACTGAACCACTGAATAGAACCAAGTCTTTCATAGTTGATCATTGCACATTCTTGTTATTGTGTACAACGTATTCCTGATTCTGCCTGTTTTGCTCAGCATCAGTTCATGTAAATCTTTCCAAGCCTTACTAAAATCAACTTGTTCATCAATTTTTATAGAACAATAACATTCCATTATCTTCATATGCCACAACTTATTCAGCCATTCCCCAATTGATGGGCCTCCACTTATTTTCCAATTCTTTGCTAACACAAAAAGAGCTGCTACCAACACTTTTGCACATGTGAGTCCCTTTCCCTTCTTTATGATTTCCTTGGGATATAGACACAGTAAGGGCACTGCTGAGTCAAAGGGTATGCAGAGTTTGATAGCCCTTTGGGCATAGTTCCAGATTGCTCTCCAGATTGTTTGGATCATTTTACAACTCCACCAGCAATGCATTAGTGTGTCAGTTTTTGTATAACTTCTTCAACATTTATCATTATCTTTTCCTGTCATTTTAGTTTAGCTGAGAGGTGTGAGGTGGTACATGGCAAATCATTTAAACAAAGTTTAAGTTTGGCTCACGTCTAGAGTTTCTACAAAAGGGATTAGAAAAGGTCCTTTTTTAGAAAGGTATTCAATGTACAAAATAGGTCAGATATGGAATAACTATTTCTACAAGTTCGGGGGGGGGAGTTTGTTCTGTGCCTTTGAAGTATGCCCATTTCTCACAATTTGGAGGAACCTCTAAGAGGGCTTGCCTGGACATATCCAGATCTCTTAACATGGCAGCATTCTGAATCAATTATAATGCGGGTGAGTGGAACCTTTGGTTGTGTTACTGGAAAAAGCTGAGTCTTTAAAACTTATAGGACTGAAACAATCATTCTCTTTCTGGCTCCTATGCTTTCTGTTTGCACCTTCCTGCTTCAGCAAGAGGGCAAAGATCTCAGTTTACCAAAGTGAGGGTGCCAAGAACTGAGCTGGTCAGAGAGGTAAGAACTTTCTCTCCCTGTTATGCTTTTATTTTTCCCCTGGCTCTGAGAAAAGGTCTTGGGGTTTTTGTTTCTCATCTGTTTAGATGCCAGTGGTAATGCCCAAGGAACCCAGGAGTTGAGCTGTGGCAACTCAGAAGTCAGGACTTCAGGTGGGATAGTGCATACAGCACACAGCCTGGGAAGCCAGGCTGCCTGGGACTGGAGCCTGAAGAGGAGTTTGGACTTGGAACTGGGAGTGTATTCTATGGCAACTGAGCTAATTAAGTTATAAAATGACTTAATCAATGAAACAAATACTCTGATGTTTTCTTTCAGTATGGCTTATATGTTTAATTCCTTCATTATTTTCACTTTTTAAGATTTGTTGTGGATCTACTTATATATTGAATTAGGAAAATTTGAACCTTTTAAAATCAAAGAAACAGGGAATTATTTTTAACCAGAAGAAAAGATGACAATTAAAAGGATGAATTATGGTTTTTCAAAATGATAAATTTCCTTAGTCTTAATTATTAATTACCAAATTAAATGTAATAGAGCCATATGTTCTTACATTATTAAGATATATTCATCTTCATTTTTGCAGAGAAGTTAAAAAAACAAACAAACCATGAACTGCCTGTAATTTCCTCTCTTTAGTAACTGGTACTAAGAAGACTAGAAGTTCTAATAAGTGTTACTTCAATGTCTGCCACTGGTTTGGGAGCTAGATGCTCACCCCAGGGAGTCCTAACTTTCTTACCTTCAGGAAGTCTTTATTTAGCTCAAAAATGAAGTCTGGGAGGAACAAAATTTGTTGGAGAAGGTGAAAGCAGAGCTAGGGTCATAGCAAATTTTCTTCCTAATAAATACTGTTTCTGAGGTCAACCAAGCAAGCCTTCTTATCACCCCTAGTGGCTAAAATGGGAATTATAAGGAGTTTTCTAATTTTCTCATTCATGATCAGAATTAATCATATGTTAAGCACTCTCACTTTAGGTAAACTGAGATCTTTGCCCTCTGGCAGAAGCAGGAAGGTGCAAGCAGAAAAGCACATAAGCTAGAAAGAGAGTGACTGTCTCAGTCTTGTCAGTTTTAAAGACTCAGCTTTTTCTAGACTTCAAATCAACAATAAACACAGACAGTAAAGCGAACAAATTTGATTTTAGCTCGGGGTGCTCTGTCTACATTTTGTTAGCATCATGGCTAAGTATAAAATCTAAAACTCAATTACTCTGCATTTTAGCTTGACCTTGTTACAGAGAAACTTTCAGACCATCATCCTTTAGTAGATATTAGAACAGAGATTCTGAGGATTTGAAGTACACTAGATGGTAGCAGAGAGTAGCCTAATGACTAGGGTGTCCTTCAGAGAAGCTGGATATCCCCGTGTGAGAAGTGTTTCAGATGAAAGGACTCCTCAGGAAGTTTTGTTGATGCAGGTAACTACAAGCAGCGGGGCTTAAAGCACAGCTCTTAGGGATGACAATAAAATTTTTTTCAAGCGGAGTGCTATAACTGTGGATGACTAGGAAACATCTATGGATAACGCAGATATTTAGATCAGCCTGGTTTGGAGCAATTAGAACTAGAAGTGTTTGCTCAGAGCAAAAAGTCATGAGTTTGTGGGTACGTGAAGCTCCCCTGGATTATAAGGACAAATAACACATGCTCTTCATTTGAAAAGTGCTTTTTGTTTGTTCTGTGTAGGCATTTTCAGTCACTCTGTAGCTATATCTTACTGTCAACATTATCTTCGAAATAAGACAGATCAGCTAAACAGGCTTATACTTCTACTAAGTGAAAGTGATAAAGGGAGTATAAAAGAAATATTAAATGCAGAAATTATACTTTCACTGGATGGGCAAAAATGCATACATAAAAATTAATTTAAAATAGAAAATGTGTAATATTTGGATTCAGAATTCTTTTATTAACTAGCTTGGACAAGTTACTGAACATGATTTTCTTCATTTGTAAGGTAAAATTAATAATACCCTATCTTATATGTGAGATTCAAATGAGAGATAACTCAATAAAAGTGCTTTGCAATTGTAGACTGGTATTCAATCATTCAGTCATTTATGCATTAAACACTTGCTAAGTGCTACTATGTGCTAGGTACCGTGCTAGAAGTTAGAAGCTACATATATATCTCTATCTATCTATCTAACTATCTAATTGTATATATATATATCTATCTAATATGCAAAATCATAGACCCTTAGAATTGGAAGGCATTTCAGCAGGCAATTAATCCAACTCATGCTTTGTTGAAGAATTCCCTTTACAACCCATAAATGTGTAGTCTCCACCTGAAAAACTAAGAAATGGGAAGTTCACTACCTTTAGAGGCCACCCATTCTACTTTTGGATAGCTCTATTTTGAATTTTATCCTTAAATTGAGCCAAAGCTTGCCTTTCTGTTATTTCTATTCATTTTGCCTAATTCTGCCCTTGGAAGTCAAGCAGAACAATGTAATTCCTCTGACTTTTAAGTTTTATTTTATTTACTCCCCTTTATACATGATCTATTCTAGAAAAATTCAGTGTAGAACAGTATAATTCTATAATAGTAATTCAAATCCTTGCATAGAGCTATCATGTGTCCCTGGAATTCTTCTCTTTCAGTTAAATATTCCCAGTTCCTTCAAATGATTCTTGCATTATTATTGCAGATATTATTGCAGATAAAGGAGACTATTGTCTGTCCCAATTCTTACCTAGTTTTAATTAATAAATGGGCATTGCCTCAGTTAAACTGAGACCTGTTAAAAACCCTAACTTAAAAAAGCCAACATCTCCCATCGCGTACAGGGCCATCCCCAGTCATCCTGATCTATGTCTTGCCATTGGATCCAGATGGCTCTGGAGGGGAAAGTCAGGCAGGTGACCTTGCCCAGCCTTCCCTTCCTCAAATCCAACTCACTAGCATGCCATGGTATCACCTCCCTAATGTCATGGTCCTCATCCTGAGTGAAGCACAAACAACAAATGCTGCAGGAACTATACAGTCTTCTCACCATCTTGGTTGCCTTCTGCTGTTTATGTTCCATCTTGCCAATGTTCTTCCTAAAATGCGGCAAATAATGTACCTCTGAGCATGATGTGGCCTGGTCAGGCAGCAGGAGGCCATACTTCTATTAATGTAGTCTAATGTAGTCTAAGATTAACGTAAGTCAGTATTTCTGTGATATCTGATTTTGTTAGTGTAAGTATTCCTTAAATTGAATTATTTTATAATCTGTCTTTAGTAGCCAATTTGAAAGGAATATAAGATTGGATGTATCCATTTGGCTTCCAAAAAAGAACTTATTAAAACTTTTCTCAAACCTAGTTCTTCTCTAGAATTAACTATTTCTGTTTACCAACTTCATAATCATGGTTGGCCAAGCAATAGCATTGTCAATAATAATAATGATGATGATGATAATAATAGTTGAAATTTATATAGTGCTTTAAGGTTTGCAACACATTTTATTACAATTATCAATCTCTTTTGATCATTACCACAATCTTGGGAGGTGAAGTAGTATTATCATCCCTATTTTACAGATAAGGGAACTGATCTATGTTAATTGACTTGTCCAGGGTCACACAGATGATTGTAAACATCTGAGACCAGATTTGAATTCAGGTGTATTTGGACCTCAGGCCTAGTATACTATCACATTTTCCATTGCACCACTTATTATTATTAAATGCCTAGCATTGCTCTAAGGGTCAGGGATACAAATGTAATCAGAAACAAGATCCCTGTTCTCAAAAAGCTCCCATTCTAAAGGAATAGACACTTTTAAAAACAATTATGCATATACATGATGTATACAGTATAAATGGACTATTTCTTTTTCATCTACAATAATAATCAGGAACCATATTTTGTTGAATCTACCTTCATAGTAATAATAACTGTTGTTGTTTGTCTTTTGTTCTGAAAGAGTACCATGACATCAGGGAGCTGATGCCATGACATACAAGTGAATTGGATTTAAGTGAAGGAAGACTGTGCAAGGTCACCAGTTTCACTTTTCTTCTCCAGAGCCTTCTAGGTCCAGTAGTCAGATATGTCAGGATGACTGCAATAGCTTGCATTTGTATAGTCCTTAAAAGTTTGCAAAGTGCATTACAAATCTTACCTCATTTGCATCTCACAACAACCATGGGATGTAGAAGATATACTTATTCTAATTCTACAATTGAGGAAATTGAGGCAGAGTTTAAATGACTTAATTGGTTAGACAAATGGTGAGTTTCTTGAGACTAAATTTGAATTCAGATCTTATTGATTCCAGTGCAGCACTTTAACCATGACACCATCTAACTGCCCATACCATGAAGAGAATCTACAACATCTCAATTCCATTCCCTTCTCTGCTTACATGGTCATTCTCTGGTCACCATCTATTTCTTGACCTATAATGAGAATCACTTAATTTTAATCCCTTTTTCTAGACTCTCTCTTTTCTATTCCAACTTTTACACAACTGTCAAAATGAAATTCCTAAAACACAGATCTGATCATCTTTAATAATTTCCTATCTCTTTGGGGATTAAACACAAATTTTTGTCCCAGCCATTTAAAGATCTTTACAATTGTATGATCTCTCACTTTTTAGTTTTATTTAATTTATTTCTTTTTATACTTGATCTGTTCTAGAAAAATTCATCCACTTGTTGCCCATTAATGACAATCTCTCTTCCACTTTTATTATGCCTTTCCACCATACTGGAATGTATTTCCTCCTCATTTCTGCCTTCTAAAATCTTTAATTTCCTTCCAGTCTCAGCCAATGTCCTATATGAGACTTTTCCTTATTCCAACCTTCTGGCCATCTCCCCCTGCCCCAATATTTAGTTCCCTCTAGCCTACAATTAAAGAAAAACAAAACACTTTGCATTTACTTTATCTGTGAACATTTTATGTCTCCCTGGTACATTGCAAGCTCCTTGAAGGCAGGGGCTACTATTCGTTTTGTTTTTGTAGTCATGCTGCCTAACATAAATAATAGGTATTTAATATTTGTTGCATTGAATTGGAGTAGGTGACCAAAATATTTATCACTATAAAAATCATTCTAATAGTGTGCTTCCTCAAATTTTAGCAAGGTGATCTTTGAACGTATACAGCATCAACAGATCTATATATAAAGTATGTCCTATTTGATAAAAAGGGAAGGAATAAGCATTTATTAAACACCTACTAGGTGCCAGGCATTATGCTAAGCTCTTTGCAAATATTATCTAATTTGATTCTCATATCAAACATGGTAGGTAGATACTATTTCTATGAACATTTTCCTGTTGAGAAAACCCAAGTTAACAGAGATTTATTGAGTTGCCCAGGGTCATTCAGTGATTGAATGTTTGAGGCCAAATGTGACCTCAGGTTTTTCTAAATTTAGGTTCAGTGTAATGTACCACATAGCTGCCTCAGATATATGATAGGACACAATTGACTTGCCATAAAGAATTGAAGGTCATCTCAAATTGTGATGTCATTTGAATGAGATTTAAGTGGAGGATCTATCCATATATATACATATGCATGTTTGTATATATATATGTGTGTGTGTGTTCATATATATATACACACATATACATGCGCACACATATATGTTTAAAGGAAAAAAGAAAGAAAATAGTTTATAAAGGAACATAGGCTCTTAGATAAAACATTGATAAGAGACACACAGGCTGTTAGGAGCACCAGATAAAGAATTAATCTTCAGATGAATGTATGAAAGAACCATTTTGAAGGCAGAGAAATGACAACTTCAGAACATTGTCAGCTCATTTACATGGAATTGTTTTAGAATTTGAAATGCTCTAAATGACAAATAGTTAAATAATTGCAGGACTTTTGATAACTAATAGGTAGATTAATAACGGGCAGAAAGGCATATTTCTTGAATGCAACTTCACAAAATAAAAATGAATAACTGACCCCCATGATTTGAGAAATTGGGAATAGTGAAAAAAAAAAGCCAGTTGGGGATAAACATCAAAGACAGAGTATAAGAAGCAACAATTAGACTAAAATGGCAGAATCGAGTTAGTTGCTTTGCTGGTAAATTATTGTTTGGAAGAGAAGCTTTGTTTTGCTGATTGGTTAGATAAGTTTAGTGTTTCTACTGGAAGATTCATTGGAAGATAACTGATTTTTTTTTTTTAAATTCTGTTTGTACTTTTTGCCCTTTATCTCCATTTAAAGCTTGAAAAAAAGGAAACCTTTCCTAGGTGTTGTTACTTTGTTGCTTTCTCTCTCTCTCTCTCTTTTTTTTTTTAAAGAGAGAACTAAAGGAAGAACGTTGTATCTGTTTTTCTATGTGCTCTGCTTTATTTTGAGAAGATACTTGAGTACTTGACAACTAAAGGGACAAAACAGAATTCTTTTGAGTGAAGAGCTAGCTGGCTTTTACCTAGAGATCATTTCCTGGAGAGCTAATCTTGGGAGCTTTGCAAGTTCTCTGTCTTAAGAGATGTAGCATAACACTTTGTTTTTTAAAGCATCTGTTAAAGGAAATTGTAAATTAAAAGATATTGTTAATAACTTCAGCAGCTTGAGAGCAGAAAAAGTGTAGATTTGCCCATTAGAAAATAGTGTGGGCTAGAAGTGTAGTAGCTAGTAGCCCCAATCACACATAGTCACCAAAATGCCTCTGCCTTTTTCTATAAGCATGTACTTACTTCTCTCCAGACAGTATGTTTATTAGTGGGAAAGTGTGACTCAAGTTTATAACCAGTGATGCTTTGATTAATCTTGTATTTGCTTTAAACTTAATTGTAAAGCTATAATTCTTATTCCTTTTGTCTAAGTGTTAAGTAAATGTATTATGTTTAATAATTAAGAATGTTGTAGTGAATGATTTTATATAAATGGGAAGCTCACTAGTTTGGGGCTCAGGATCTACAGAGTTGTTGGATTGTTTTCTCTTGACAACAGGATTACACTAGAAGAATTGTTGCAGTATGATGGTGGCTTTTCTTTAGGAACCACAGACCCATTGGCCTGGGAACATGTTGGAGTGCATGGAGAGGAAGAGGGAAGGAGAGAAAGGAGGGGAGGGACAGAAGGAGGGGGAGAGGAGGAAGAAAGAGAGAGAAGAGGGGGAAGGAGGGAAAGACAGAGACAGACAGAAATTGGGGGTTTGACCACATATATTATAGACATATATGTATATTTTAAAAAATAAACTGCCTACATGATTTGTTCCCCACAGAGCATAGTATAACATGATAGACAAAAATCACTTAATAAATGGTTCTCATTAGTGAACGTGATCATTCTCCTTTAGTTTTAAGTTTTTTAAGCTGAATTACTTTAGCCTTTCCTTAAATGTTGTGTTTCCTCCTAGTCCAATCATTTTGTTACTTTCTTTTGGCTATCTTCTGAATTATCCATAGGTTCTGTACAAGTATTAGGCAGACCGTGCATATAACAAATTATACTTCTTTCAATAGAAAAGTCTTATATTATTAAGTGTACTGAATCTTATTGGTATGTTTATTATTTCATTTGATCCTCAAAATAGTTCTTTGAGTTTGGTTTGCATTTTACTAGTGAAACTACCAAAGCATGAGGGTATTTAACTCAGAGCCACAGAGTGTGACAACATGGGCTAGAAACAAGGTCTCCTGATTTTTAGTTCTAGGATCTCCCCTCTGCATCACATAATTCTAGTCTTCAGGTGCTGTTAAATTATGCTTAATGCTAAACATATCACTAGTTAAAAAAAATAAAACAACCAACAAGAAAAGAAATGGACCTTTACTTAATTTTAATGACCAAGGAAAAGAAGAGAAAATGCACCTTTATGGGAGAGGTAAGGGAGTATAGGTGGGGAATATTGCAATATGCTATTTAAATTGAATTGACACATTAGTGATTTTTGAGAAACTGATTTTTTCTCTTTTTCTTTCTCTTCTTTGTGACAAAGGATGATGGATCAGGAGAGTGGGAGGGCCATATTTAGGGAAAAAAAGTAAAAACAAAAGATACATAAAACATTTGAAAATACAACTAATTTTACATGATACTAAAATAATTCTCAATGCAATCAGATTCATAAAAAGTCCATATAATTAAACACTTTGAGGTTGATTGGGCAAAAAGAGAAAAAAATGAAATAAAATCAAGAAATCTTCACCCAAGAAATCCCTACCTAATATGCATTTTCATTTACATTTTCATCTGCTTTTTATGCCATTCTGCTCATAAAGTGCTACTCTGAAGCATCATCCTGGCAAAGAATTGACCTTGGATTCTCAAAGGCTAGACTGCAATGGGAAAACAGGTTTTATAGGTAGAAATTACCAAAAGACCTGGATTTGTTTCTCTGAGGAAGGGGCTTTATTATCATAAAAACAACCAAGTAGCATCAGGGAACTCTCTGATCTGAGTAGTTTGCTTGATATTTTATAAGACAAGGATTGTCTCCTCCCAATGAGGTAACCATTCAATCATTGCTTGGAAATAACAAGCTTCTGCTGGTGCCCCAGACTTTGAAACATCCAGCATGACCCAAATTTCCTTTACCTGAGTGAGTGAGCAAGAGCATCCCCCTGGAATCAGGAATAAGGAAGGATTCTGAGAAATGAGGAAGGATAGAATTCTGTGCGAGGTGATCAGATAGTGAAAAGGTACAGAGCTGGAAACTAACAAAGACCCTGCTGGGACCATTGCAGGACTTCTTGGATATAGAATCAGGCAGTCACTGTAAAAGTGAAAAGGCTTCTGAATTGTAATTAGCAATTTTATTACCTGGGATAATTTTCACAAAACTGTCCTTAAAGCAAGCAGAAAGGACACACCTTCAAATCAACTCTTAAAACAAATTCATTTGTGGGTAGAAGAGGCCCTGGCACATTAAGAATAGAGACTTCAGAAAACCACTTTATGAGAGAGCACGCAGCCTGGGGTACTGGTCCCTAAATTTTAGTGCCTTGAGATAACAACCCTGTGCCCCATTTTAGTTATGATGCTGATGACATATATGTTCCTAATTTAGCAAAATTTGTCAAAGCTGACTACTTTGTGATTTATTTTTCAGTTCCAGCAACTTACAATGACTACATACAAAGTCAGAGAGAGATAGGAATATGTTTTGATGAAATGAGTATTCTTGAAGGTATCGGTATATATACATAGGGTGACTGAATATGTATCCAGCATGGGCAAGGTCCTCGACCTATTTCTGCCAGAAATGAGAGGGCTATACTGGCACCTTTTGGAACCATTCTCTTCTTCTCCAAACTCCATGTTAAAGGGGGCAACATGACATAATGGATAGAGTAATGGATAAAGTTAGGATAGCCTTGGCTCATATATTGCCTCACACACTTACTAGATACAAGTGAAACACTCAATGACTCTTAAATCTCATGAAATGAGAATAACAATAGCATCTATCTCACAGGGTTGTTGTGAAGAAGTATTATGTAGTGGAAAGTATGCTGGTGAAGAATTGAGAGAATCAGAGTTCAAATATGGATTTACAATGAATTATATGATCTTTATGTTACTTTCTGTCTCAAAATTTGCTATGTGAAAGGAATGTGAAATACTATATTAATCAAAACCAATTATGAAAAGCTTACTATATTATGTGCTAGAGATTATACTAAGGGATAGAATAGAAGGAAAAAGTGAAAAGAATCCTTATTCCCAGTCAGCTTAGATTCTAACATGTGTATGTATGTATAGATAATATGAAAATATATATTCATTGGATATCTCAAAAGTCTTGGTTTATTTTATGCTTATTAAATTTTTGATAAGCTTATCTAGGTAATACTCTGGATGTGTGTGCATGTGTGTGTGCACATGTGTGTATGTATGTGCATGCATAGACATATGTATATATATATATACATATATTACACATATGATGTATTAAACATAGATGTTTAAACAAAATAAATTTAATACACTTACTGAATAGCTTTAGAAAAAAAGACACTGAAATTGCAGTGAGGCCTTTTGTAGTGAGCAAAGGCCTCCTGTAGAAGTTGTACTTGATTGGAGTCTCACAATAAGGAAGGATTCTGAGAAATGAGGAGGGATAGAATTCTGTGCAAGGTGAGCAGATAGTGAAAAGGTACAGAGCTGGACAACACCAGCATCTTCCCAAGCACTGAAGGTCATGATTTTGATGTTCTAGAGTACACATTCTCATTCACCTAAGATAACCAATCAGCTGCAAAATTTTGCTGGTGCCATTAATTTTAACAGGAAAATTTAGGTGATGAGGGAACTGGGGGGGGAAGGAGGAAGATAATGGTTTTTGGACATGATGAGCTTGACATGCTATGGGACATACAAACCAAAATATGTAATAAGCATTTGGGGATGTGGGACTGAAGTCTCAGAAAGAGATGAGAGCTGGATTATTACATTTTTAACTTTGTCAGATAAAAACATATTTTTTTCCAAAGGCAAATCCAGACTTTTTTAAGAGGAGATACTTGGTTCTGCAAGCAATATCATGTTCCAACTTCCAATTCCAGATACTTGAATATACTCTGTAATTATAAACTTAGCTTTTTGACTCTAGAAAGAGCAATATTCTCTTAGCCAACCTATCTAAAACCAGCAGAGGGCAGTCATTGTTCACCAAATGAAGTATCCAGGCCTCCTCACCTTCAATAGGCAGTCTGAAAGCAACAAGAACTGACTGATGCAATAATCTAACCACACTTCTGTCCTCCCACAAATCATAATTACCATGATTGAAGTTGTTTCACTCATCTGTAATTGTGTATCTGCAGAGATTTTATTTTTTATTTTTCGTGTAAAACTGTATTTTTTGGGGGGTTGGTTCAGGCATTCAAGATCCTTTAGGAAGGTTAGAAACACAAACATGCAAAACAACACTTCATGTATATTTGAGACAATAAAAAAAGATAAAAGCAAGGAGCTCTTTTCTCACTGGAAATCATGTGGTGAGGTTTGGTTGGAATAATACTTTCTATTCCTGAATCCAATGAATAGTTTGCTGATAGAATGAAATAATGAATAAAAAAATTCCAAGGCAAAGTGCCTACTAGCAGGGAAATAGGATCTAGGGTAAGGGAGAAGAACTTGGACAAGAAGCAAAGAAACCTTTACATATTCTCTCGGTTATTCTTGCTTACCTGCCTCAGTGTGCTGCTTTGCTTAGTAAATTAGTAAGTTATGATCCCATAAGTGGGATCAGATGTGACAGAAGCTGGAAGAAAGAAAAAAAATTGAAACTAAAAATAATTTTTCTAATTAAAAATATAATTTGGAAACATTCAACAAAATAAATAAAAATACTTTAGAATATATATACACAAAGTAAAAAAAAAAAAAGTGAGACTAGAGTCCAAGATTCTTAATTCCCAAATTAGTGATTTTTTTATTATGCCAATTTGTTTGGTAATTTTTCTTTGTATTCCTTTTCATCTCAGATAGAGTAAAAATGATTTTCATTTGTGATGGACATAGTAGGAAAATGTGAAGCTAAAAGCTCAGGTTTGAATTGTACTCTAATATTTTAGCTGTTCCTGAATCAGGCTTAGAATCAATGGATCACAGAATTTCAGAGCTGGAAGGTACCTTCCAAAAATACCTTACTATTTGTGTGATCTTGGCTCAGTCAACTTCTCTGGAATCTATTTCCTTATCTTTAAAATGAGATGTTTTGATTAGCTAACCTCTATGGTATTTTCTAGCTATAAGATGATGTTCTGGTTCTACATGGGCCTGAACAAGAATCACTTTTATAATATGTGCAATAAGTGACTAGATTTTGCTTGAAGACTGGTGAGGAAGAACCCATCACTTCCCAAGTAGCTTATCTTTTGTTTGCATATCCCCAATTGTTAGGAAATTTTGTCTTGCATTGAGACAAAATCTCTCTTCATCTTCCATGACAGCCCTTTACATACTTGGAGACAGCTTTCATGTTGCATCAGATCTTTTCTTCTTCAGGTTTGCCTGAAACCTGTCACTGCCTTTAAACAATTTTTGTCCATCATGGTCTTTAGTTCCTTTGTTAATTTAGTTGCTCTCCTTTGTATGCCCTCTATATTGCCAATATTGTTCCACAAATAGAGGATTCATATTCTAGATGAGATCTGATCGTGACAGTGTTTAGCACTGTATACTTTGTGGGTCCAATACTTCCTCCTATGTGGAAGTAATGGGGTGTAAGGAAAAGAGACCAGGTTGAAATAGCCAATAGTAGGTCCTTTGGTGACTTCGAAGGCTATCTACTCTAAGCATGTGAAAACTTCCTTAGCAGAATGGGTAGATGAGGGTCATTTGTTTCAACAGCTCTTAATTTCCTCAACAGTTTGTGACAAGGTTGGATTCCTTTCAGCTCTAAATGTCTGATTTTATGACTGTGATCTATTTTGTAGGATTTCTTTAATTCAGTCTATGAACAAATGACCTTTTTTGACTGTCATATTATACTATTAATTCACTTTGACTTTGCAATTCTGAAACTGAAATCCCAAAATATTTTTGATAGGAACTATTGTAAAGACATTGCTTCTCCATCCTATATTTCTGTAGTCAACTTTAAAAAATTCAAATATAAGACAATTTTTTCCTCTTAAATTATTCTTCACATTTATATGACTTTAAGATTTTATAAAATGCTTTTTTTTACAATATTCTTCAGTAAAGAAAACCATTATTGTTATTATTGTTACCACCATTATTATTATTACCATTTTACAGATGACATGAGTCTCAGGACTTAATTGATTATGCAGCTAGTCAAGTCTGAAGCAAGATTTGACTCCACATTCAGCTCTGCTGAACTCATATATACAACATTCTGTCTACTATGCTGCACTGATTCTCACTAAATTTGGCCCATCATTTTGGTTTGTCAAGATCTTTTTAGAACTCAGTCAGTCAAAGAGTTAGTTATAAGCGTACCACCTAAGCTTTTATCCAAATCATTGATAAAAATATTGAATAGCACAAGACCAAAGAAAATACAATTCATTTCTTTTCTATTAAGATTCAGAACTCTTTAAGGGCAGGGAATCTCTTTTGCCTTTCTTTATATTCCCAGTACTTAGGCAAATACTTGACATATAGTAGGTTCTTAATAAATGTTTATTGGCTATTTTTATTGTGTTATAAAGCCACACAATTGTTCCTAGAATGCATACACACGGTATTGTTTAATAGTCAAAACAAAAGATTCCAAACTTATTAGTAGTGGAGAAGAGAGATGCCAAAGTTGTAGAGGGTAACTTCCTCCTCTTTCTTCTTTTTTTAATGTAAATAGTATTTTTCCCCAATTGCATGTAAAAATAATTTTCAATATTCTTTTTTTTAAATAAGATTTTGAAATTCAAATATTTTCTGTTCCTAATGTTAAATCACTATGACCATCCAGGCTACTTTCTTGTAATCTTCAGAGAACTAAAAATAGTATAAAACAATTAAACATAGCTGCTCTCAATTCTCAAAATTTGTCATAATTTCACTGGTCTTCCCATGGTCCATGGAAGCTACAGATAGATCTAAGCATAGAGTGGCAAAAGTTACATGAATTGGGAAGACCTATCCAGCATACTTATTTGTATGGATACTTCTCATCCTGTAATGGCTAAGTCCTGGACTTTAAATGTGTATGGGAAAGAAGGAAGTTAGTAAACAAACATTTATTAAGACTCTACTGTGTCCCAGACATTCTGTTAAACACTTAAAAATACTATTTCATTTTATCCTCACAATTATAGGAGAGAAAGAGAAAGATTAAAGGCTGGCTTGCTCAGGGCCATCTAATGCCTCTCTGTGGGCACCTCAGTTTTTGGTGATAGTTAATTGTTCACTTCCCTTGAGAGGGTTTACAGCTCCATGGGGAGGGAAAAAGCTGTTTCTGGGATGAGGGATAGAGGATCATCCTGTCTCCTGCCTTTTAAGCTGGACCTTGAAATTGCAAATTCAAAAAAGAATCTAGGGGGCAGCTAGGTGGTGCAGTAGATAGAACACCAGCCCTGAAGTCAGGAGGACCTGAGTTCAAATCTGATCTCAGACACTTAAAACTTCCTAGCTGTGTGATTCTAAGCAAGTCACTTAACCCCAATTGCCCCAGCAAAAAAAAAAAAAAAGAAAAAAGAAAAAGAAACTAGAAGGCAAATGAGAGATATTGAAGAAAAAACTAAAAAAACAAACAAAAAAAGCCATCCAAGAAAAATGAAAAGATTATGAAAAAAAATTAGTGAACTAGAAAAGGAAATACAGCCTCAAAGATGAAAATAACTCTTTGAAAATTAGAATTGGGCAAGGGGAAGCCAGTGAAGGTACAAGACAACAAGAAATAACAAAACAGATTATAAAGAATAAAAAAAATAGAATAGAATGTGAAACATAAGAAAAATGACAGATCTGGAGAACAGATCAAGAAGAGAAAATATAAGAATAGTTGGACTACCTGAAAGTTGTGACTAGAAAAAAGACCTTGAAAATAATGCAAGAAATAACTCAAGAAAATTGTCCTGTTCTAATAGAACATGAGGGGAAAATAGAAATAGAAAAAATCCACCAATTAATACCTCAACGAGATCCTTTGAAGAAAACACATGGGAACATTATTGCCAAATTTTGAAACCCCCAGATCAAAGAGAACATTTTGCAAGAAATAAGAAAAAAACAATTCAAATATAGTGGAACTACAATTAGAATTGGTCAGGACTTATCAGCAACCACAATAAAAGACCACAGATATTGGAATCAAATCTACTGACAATCAAAAGAACTAGGCCTATGGCTAAAAATATCATATCCAGAAAAATTATCTAAAATATTGAATGAGAAAATATCAAAAATCAATTTTTAATAGATAAATTATTTATGTTTTTTTACATGGGAAATTTATAGCATATGTTTAAGATTGACATCAACAACACAACAGCTCAAAAGAAAGATTGGGGCAGAATTAAGGTAAAAATAGTAATTATGTCATAAGAGGTGCAGAAGAAGAATAGACACATAATCATTAGAGGTGGATGGAGGGTTTGTAATTCTGAAAACCTATATACTGTGAAGGGTATAGAACCCTCCAAAATCTATAAAGAAATAAGAGAGGAGGGATGGATGGACAGAGAAGCAAAGGGTGAGGGAATTAGACAAGGGAGGGATCCATGAATGGGGGGAGGTTAAGTAATAGTGAGGCAAGTTAGGAGCAGAATTAAATGATATGTGTGTGTGTCTATATATAGGGATATGTGTATGTATGCCTGTTTGTATGTGTATGTATATATCTAAATATGTATATATAGATATATCCTTTCTTAACATAGCCTTCTTGGGGATGGTGATGGGAAGAAAGAATAAAGTAAAACGGTGTGCCCCAGAGAACAAAAGAATAATTTACAAGGAAATGAGGAAAAGATGGAAATTAGTGAATATAATTTCTTCTACTTATGTATATATATATATACATGTATATATATATATATACATATATACACTTTCTTGAACTGGTATTTGTTGTTATATATTTTGAATCCTCCTTGATGTTCTGCTGGGCACATGACAAAATTCTCTTTTGTTTTGTTTCTTTTTGTTTTATATTCCTTTTTTGTTTTTCTTTTTTTCTTATTGTTTCTTTAAATGAAATACATTTTGGGAAAAAAGTGAAATGTACAAAATATTTATAGCAGCTTTTTTATAGTGACAAAATTTGGAAATTGAAGGGCTCAACACATGAAGAATGGTGGAACAAGTTGTGTTTGTGGGGATACAAACTGTCCCGTGTACAATAAAAGAGACTGAGCAGGAGGTCTGAGACAATGGTACTTTATTTAAGGGTTCATGGTTTCTTCTAATAAAGTGAATTTCAGTTCTTTCTCATGATCTGATTTGTCAGCTTCCTTTAGTGCTATATTTTTATAGGGTTATAGTTATACTTAATATAAAATAGTGATTTCATTGGTTAACAAGTCACTTAATCTTCATTTACCTTGGTTTCTTAAAACTTTCTTCTTCCCCCCCCCCAGTTTCTCTGCAGATTTATTTTAGTAAACAATAATACTTGTCTATCAGAAAGCAAAACAGACTCTTAATATCATGTTTTTTGAGGGAGGAATGGTATGTATAGAAGGAAGAAAAAAACCTTCCTAAAGGTAATTTCTTTTACTAGGTGGTATATAACAGAATGTGCTCCTAGGTGTTTGGAGTTAATGTTGTTCTTGCTATAAATTTTTTTTTTGATGAAAAATATCTTTTCTAGTAAGATAATTGGTCTTAATTGTTTAACCACTGATATCTGATGATTGCTATAGGGGAAAATGAACTAGAAATGGGAATTGGGCCAATAACATTAGAAAATCACTCCTGCAACAATCAAGGGGAGGTTTATTCTGGGATCTTCCTAATCAGTGAGAGTGAGAATTAAGATAAGGAAGACCCAAAGATTAAAAGGATAAAATAATATATTTCACAAACAGATTTATATTTTCATACAGTACTAAATAGCTTTAATAATTATTTAAAAATATAATTTAAAATGTGGTAACATCAAATTGTCTTCCTCTCTACTTTTATTGAATATTATTTCCTTTGTTGTTCCTAATCTTTTATTTATTTATTTTCAAATTCAATGAAGTATCCTTTTGATAATCTGATTAGTATAGCACTAAATATGTAGAACAATTTTAGAACTATCTTCTTTATTATATCGATGTAACCATAGTTATGGACATTGTCTTCCTAAAGTTCTTGGCTTTCCTTTATTTCTATAACTAATTTTTTTAAGAGTTATATTTATATAAGACCTGTGTTGTGTTATTATTTTAACAGATTTTCTCTTTTTCATCTGGCTTTGTTAATTACATACAAAATGCTTGGCAATTTTTGTGGATTTATTTTGTATTCAGTCATTTTACTGAAACTTAATTATAATTATTATTTTTGTTAATTTTCTATACCATTTTTCTGCTAATGTGAATAATTTTCCTCCTCTTAGTTCATATTTAGTCTTTTATTATTTCTTGTCCTTCTTGTTGTTATTAATATTTCCAGACCTATTAAAAATATTTGGAAAAAAATGTTGGTATCTTTGCTTCAATCTCTTATCTTATTGGGAAAGTTTCAAGTGTTTCTCCATTACAGATAATTCTCTCACTTGGTTTTAGATAATTGCTCTTGATTATTTTGAGTAAAGCTCTTTTATTTTCTAAGCTTTTTAGTCTTTTTAATTTACATGAGCACCATATTTTGTTGAAAACCTTTTCTATATCTCTTGCATATGATTAATTATGCTAATAGTTTTAACGTTGAGTCATTCTTGAATTACTTTTATAAATCTAACTAATAATAATGAATAAGAATTTGGTTATGTAACTGTACCTTATTTGCTAATATTTTATTTAGTATTGTTGAAACAAAATTCATTATTTGCACTTGTCTATAGCTCTTACTCTCCTTCCTGGTTTAGGTATCAAGAATGCATTGGTTTCAAAGAAAGAATTTGTTGAATGCATTCCTTCTCTCTTTTGGGGAGATATTTCAATATCATAAGTATTGTTATTATTTTTTTTTTACAAGTTTGAAAGACCTCATCAATAAATCTATCTGGATCAGGAGTTATTTTCTTTGATAGTTCATTTGGCTTGCTCATTTGCTCTAAGTTTGGATTTTTAAATTTTCTATTTCCTGTTATGCTAATTTTATTATTTTTGAATTTACCAGTTCAATTAAAATATACAGTTTTGGGAAAACATAATTGAGCATTGTACTTTCAAAGAATTTTCTTTTTTTCTTATTTATTATGAATTTCATCTTCACATTTTTTATCTTAATTTGACTTTCTTTTCTCTATTTCAGGATTAAGTCATTTAATGTTATCAATTTCATTGGTCATATTAAAAAAACAAGTCTTTGTTTTCTTTATCAGATTAGCAATTTTTGTTTTCCACTTAGCTTGACTCTCATCTGATTTTTAGAATTTCTCTTTTCATGCTTGAGATGAGATAATTTATTGATTCTCTGGTTTTAGAATTGTAGATTTACAGAACTACTCCATCAGCATTCCTTATTTTTTCAATTTTATCTCATGGATTTGAATAATTTTAACATAAATACTTATTATTTCTATGATTTGATCTTTAAACCACTCCTTATTTAGGGTGTCATTTTTTCTTCTACTAGGTATGTAACTTTTATTCATATTTGAGTATAGTTTTTATCATGCAATGGCTTGTGAAGGATGTGTTTAATATGGTCAAAAGTCAGGATAAATATTTTCCAAAGAAACATTGTAGACCACAAATTACCACACAAATGCATTCACTAAATCACTAATGAAAAGAAGACAAAATTAAAACTGATATTTCATCTCATACCTTACAAATGGGCAAAGATGACAAATATCTTGAAGGAGCTTTGATAAAGCAAGAATACTTACAAACTATTCATGGAGCTGTGAACTATTACTACTTTTTCATTTCTTTGAGTTTGTCTCCCTTTTAGTATGCATTTTACATTGTTGTAGTCTTCTGGTTGTGGTGTTTTAAAAGTCTGAAAGACATAATTTCTGGGTAACCTAATCATTTTATTACTAATGCTAGCATTTTATTAATAAAACCATTTGGCTGGCTCTCTTGGACTAGAGTTATGGTGTTGGGCTCATAGTTTATATGCCCTTGGAAGACTGAGTGTTTCTAAGGGTGCCAATCAACTTCTATTGATTAACAATTAATGAGAAGTGAACTTTATAAAGAGAAGTGGACTCTCTCCACTACAGGGCTGGGAAAGTGACACACTTGGACAAAGAGATTATCTCTATGTTCAGATTACCCCCAATTTTAAGCAATCTAGACAAGGATCTATCCTCACACAAACAAGTTTGAGTGAAACACAATGGGTAGGAATTTACCAAGATAAGTTGTCCTAAGTAGGTTTAATTTTTGGTAGAGTTAAGTAATATCCTTCAAAAGCTGGGCTTAAAACAAGGAAATAGGTCAGGGAAAAAGACCAGATCTCTCCCATGATTAATTATTAATCATTTTTTTTCATTATTCTATTTATTTCATTCTTCATATGCCTATAAAATTTTATCTTTTTCTGAATTCCTCATATTCCTCATTTTTATTGCATAATAATATCCCATTGCATTCTTATAAAAAGTTTCTTTAGCTATTTCATAATTAATTGGCACCCATCTAATTTATTTTCATTTCTTTGCTACCACAAAAGTATTATTGACTTACATGCAGTCCTCTAGTCTCCTTATGATCTTTCTCCAAAGAACTGTTTCTAGTCATGCTTTTTCTATTTTGTATTTGGAAAATTGATTTTTGGGACTCAGGGTAAGAAATTACATTTATCTCCACTAAATTTCATCTTATTTGATTTAGCCCAGAGTTCCAGCATCTCATGATTTTTTTTTTTTTTGAATCCTTATGCTGTCATCCAGGTTGTTAGTGTTACGACTTTTATCTTTGAGTCATCTGTCAGTCAATGATATAATGTTAAGCAGTAGAGGGTAAAGGAAAAAATTCCTGTGACACTCCAGAGGGATCTCCTTCTAAATTTGTATCACACCATTAATGAATTCTTTAGGTCAGACCATTCAACTAGCTTTAAATCTACTTAAGTATACTATCATCTGGCCCACATTTATTTATTTAGCCAAACACTATTAGTACCCACTCTGTGTAGATCATTGTGTTTGGATAGAAGGGACAATATAAACTCTATTCAGGGATGTGCTGGTAAATATAAATAACAACCGACTTTAAGAAAAAAAAAGTATACACAATGCACTATTATATTAAATCTGTACCGTCTCCATTAAGTCTAGACAATCAATAAAGTAGTACATTAAGTCATAATGTGTAGCATTTGCCAATTTTTGAGATGTGAATATGCACATTGAAAATTTAACAACAGCTCTCAAGGGTTGGTATAAGCTAGCTTAAGTACCCTTGCACATAGTCTATAGCTTTTTTTAGCTTTATTTTATCTTAGACATTTGAATATTGTACAAGAAATATATGCAGAGTAATGATGAAAATCATTTATTAAGTGTTTATTGAATGCCAAGTATTGTGCTAAAAAAAGATTTCCTGCCCTCAAGGAAAGTCCTTTTAAGAAAGTTCAGAGGATCAGGAGTTCAGTCTGGAGAGGAATGAAGAAAGACATGGCTGACCTGGGAATTTTCTCTAAAATGAAAATTTCAGAAGGTACAGAGGGGAAAGAACCAAAGGAGCAGAATACTCTCTCAGTGTGTGAAGGACAGGGACAAATAACCTTTAGGCAAAAAGGCAGAGTCATACAAACATGACTGATAAATGGCAAATGAATAAAAGTAAAGATGCTTATTCTGGTTATCACAATTTCTATAGATCATTCCATCCCCAACACTAATTAGTAATCTCATGAATATGCCTACTTTTCATAAATGTGGATGAGTGAGAATGTATAACCTTCTCAACACAAACCCAACTGTATAACATTCAATATATAGAGGAGTGGTGTTATCTTCCTGTATGAAAGACAGACTTTAAAGAGACTTCCTGTTGGTAAGAACATTAATGATGAATGAAAAATTTAAATGTTCAGCTCCCAGATTTTTCTGCTTCTCCAATCCAACCATTTGATCCTTGCTTTTTAACTTGTTACCAGCTCTCTGATGTCAGGGACAGGAGTATGTTCTATTCAGAGGATTCTTTAGATGATTATCTCTTATTCATCAATTCCCTTTCTTGATCAAGTTAACTTTTATATTCATCTTGACATTATTCAACTATAATATATTATTTCTAAATGGTAGAAATATTTAATGGGATATCAGGTTTCTCTCAAAAAAAATAAACAATATTCAAAACTTCAACTAATATCTGTCCATGATATGATTACCTTTCCTCCCCTAATTCTTCATTTTACAAATCCCCTTGTCATTGTTTCCAAAAAGTACTTTCCAAGAATGTCAAGCAGGAGTACTATTGTAGCAACAGTAAGTGAATTAAAATTGCTTTTCAGATATTACGTATAGCAGAGACCTCAGTAGGTATTTCTTTATGTGGGACATGAAGTAAGAATGGTATCAATAAACAGTTCAGTGACATAGTATATAGAGAATTGAGTCTGGAGTCAGAATACCTGAGTTTAAATATAGCTTTAGATAATTACTAGCTGTACAGTCCTGGGCAAGGTTAACTTCTGTTTGCCTTAGTTTACTAAACCATAAAGTCAGGGTGATATTAGCATCTACTTCACGACTTTGTTGTGGGGATCAAATTAGATGATATTTATAATGGACTTAACAGTGTCTGGCACATAGGTGCCTCCCTCCTTCCCTCCCTCCCTCCCTCCTTGTCTCCCTTATTCCTTTCCTCTCTCCTTCCCTCCCTCCATCTGTTCCTCCCTTCCTCCCTCTATCTCTTCCTTCCTTCCTTCCTTCCTTCTTTCCTTCCTTCCTTCCTTCCTTCCTTCCTTCCTTCCTTCCTTCCTTCCTTCCTTCCTTCCTTCCTTCCTTTCTTCCTTCCTTCCTTCTTTTTCGCTCACATAGGGAATGAAGGAAGACACATATTCCAGAATACAGGTTCCAGAGGAGGAGAAAGGTAGGAATTCATTCCTGTCAATCATCTAATAGGTTTTAATCCAATCTAATCTGATATACCAAGCATTTATTTTTATAGTATAGTTTCTTTTTTTTTTTTTGCAATTTTATTTCTGATTTACTGAGATAATCAAAAATTTTGTTTTTCTCTCAGTTGCACTTAAAGACAACTTTTTACATTAATTTTTAAAAATTTTGAATTTCAAATTTTTTTTTCTTTCCCTTTCTAACTGCCCCTCTCCTCAAGGTTTAGTAAGCAATTTGATGTAGTTATGCCTATTCAGTCATGCAAAATATGTTACCATATTAGTCATATTGTGAAAGAAGACACAGACACAAAGAGGAAAAACACCCAAGAAAATAATGAGAGTGAAAATAGTATGTATGCTTTGGTCTGTATTCAGACTCCAGCAGTTTTCTCTGGAGGTGATTAGCATTTTTCATCATGAGTTCTTTAGAATTGTCTTGAATATTGGATTGCTGAGAATAGCTAAATTATTCAGAGTAGATCATCTTGCAATATTGCTTTCATCATATACAATGCTCTCCTGGTTTTGCTCACTTTCTTTTTGCATCAATTTATATATATCTTTCCAGGTTTTTCTAAAATCAGCCTACTCATCATTTCATATAGCACAGTAATATTCCATTATAGCCATATACCATAACTTGTTAAGAATGCTGCTATAAATAGTTTTGTATCAATAACTCCTTCCCCTTTCCTCCCCCTCTCACTCTTTTAAAAATTTCTTTGAGATACAGATGTAGTAGTGGTATTGCTGAGTCAAAGGGCATGCATAGTTTTACAAGCTTTGGGGCATAGTTCCAAATTGCTCTCCAGAATAGTTGAATCAGTTCACAACTTTACCAATGGTGTTTCAACATCCCACTTTTCCTACAACTCCTTCAAAAAAATGTGATATTTCCCTTTTATGTCTTATTATCCAATCTGAGCAATGTGAAGTGGTAAGTCAGAGTTGTTTTAATTTGCATTTCTCTAGTCACTAGTGATTTAGAGGATTTTTTCATATGTCTATAGATAATTTTGATATTTTTTATAATCTGAAACCTTCCTGCTCATATCTTTTGACCATTTATCAATTAGAGAATGATTTGTAGTCTTATAATTCTGACTTGGTACTTTATAGAAATGAGGGCTTTATGAGAGACATTTATTATAAAAAAATACCCCAAGCTTTTTGCTTTCCTTCTAATCTTATATGCATTGTTTTCGTTTTTGCAAACACTTTTAAAATTTAATATAATCAAAATTGCCTTTTTTATATCTAGTAAAGCTTTCTGTCTTTTATTTTGTCATAAATTCTTTCTTCATGGATCTTATAGATAAATTATTCCTTGCTCTTCTGCTTTATTTATGGTATCAGCCTATGCTTAAATCATGTACCCATTTTGACTTTATCTTGACTTTATAATTTTGACTTTTTATTCTTCTATATGAATTTTGTTAACATTTTTTCCTATCTCTATAAGATTTTAGGATAGTTTGATTGATATGGTACTAAACAAATAAATTAATATAAGTAGAATTGTCATTTTTATTATATTGGCTCAGCCAACTTATAAGAAATGAATATTTCTGCACCAGCCCTGAAATCAGGAGGACCTGAGTTCAAGTCTGGCCTCAGACAGTTAACACTTCCTAGCTATGTGACCCTGAGCAAGTCATTTAACCTCAATTACCTCAGCAAAAAAAAAAAAAAAAAAAAAGAAAGAAAGAAATTGATATTTCTCCATTGCTTAAATCTGACTTTATTTCTGTGAAAAGTGTTTTGAAATTGTGTTCATATGGTTCCTGGGCTTGTCTTGGCAGGTAGACTCCCAAATAATTTATTTGTTTATAGTTATTTATTATTATTATTTTTTCTGAGGCAATTGGGGTTAAGTGATTTGCCCAGGGCCACACAGCCCTATCTGAAGCCATATCTGAACTCAGGTCCTCCTAACTTTAGGGCTGGTGCTCTATCCACTGCACCACCCAAGTGTCAAGGTGGATAGAGTCTGTTTATAGTTATTTCAAAAGGAATTTCTCTTTCTATCTCTTACTGATAGTCTTTGTTGGTAAAATGTATTTTTGTTGATGATTTATAAGGGTTTATTTTGTATACTGCAACTTTGCTAAAGTTATTTCAATTAGGTTTTAGATGATTTTTAGCATTCTCTATGTATCCCATCATATCATCTGCAAAGAGTGATAATTTAGTTTCTTCATTATCTATTCTAATACCTTCAATTTCTTTTTCTTCTCATTTCTACAGCTATCATTTCTAGTTCAATGTTGAATAATAATGGTGATAATGGACATTATTGCTTCACCCTGATCTTACTGGGAAGGTCTTTAGCTTATCCTCATTATAGATAATCCTTATCCTTATTACAGATAATACTTTTCCTTTTACAGAAAACTCCATTTATTCCCATGCTCTCTGGTGTTTTTAATAAAAACTAGTGTTGTGTTTTGCTGAAAGCTTTTCTGTATCTTTAGAGATGGTCATATGATTTCTGTTGGTTTTGTTATTGATACGGTCAATAATGCTGATAGTTTTCCTAATATTGAACCCGTGTTGCCTTCCTGGTATAAATCCCACCTGGTCATAGTATATGATCTTTGTGATATATTGCTATAATCTCCTTGATAGTATTTTATTTCAAATTTTTGCTTCAATATACATTAAGGAAAATTTTCTATACTTTTCTTTCTCAGCTTTTGTATCAGCACCACCACTTGGTGGGATTCCTTCTTTGCCTATTTCCCCAAATGTAGTATTGGAATTAATTGTTCATTAAATATTTAGTAGAATTCATTTGTGAATTCATATGATTCTGAGGATTTTTTCTTAGAGAATTCATTGGTGGCTTGTTCAATTTCTTTTTCTAAGATGGGGTTATTTAAATATTCTATTTTCTCTTCTGCTAATTTGAGCAATTTTTTTGTAAGCATTCATCCATTTCACTTACATCATCAGATTTGTTGGCCTACACTTGGACAAAATAGCTCCCAATTATTGCTTTAATTTCCTCTTCATTAGTGATAAACCTTTTAATTTTTGATACTGGTAATTTGTTTTTCTTCTTTTTTTTAAAAATCAAATTAATCAATGGTTGGTCTCTTTTGTTGTTTTCTTTCCCCCCATAAAATCAGGTCCCAGTTTGATTTATTAGTTCAGTGGTGTTCTTTCTAACTTTCAGTTTTACTAATATCTGCTTTGATTTTTAGAATTTCTAAATAGGTGTTTAATTGAGGATTTTTTTTCCTGAGGCAATTGGGGTTAAGTGATTTGCCCAGGGTTACACAGGGTTAAATGTCTGAGGTCAAATTTGAACTCAGGTCTTCCTGACTTCAAGGCTGGTGCTCTATCTACTACACCAACTAGCTACCTTTAATTGAAGCTTTTTAACTTGTTCTTTTTTTTTTTTTTTTTGCTGAGGCAATTGGGGTTAAGTGACTTGCCCAAGGTCACACAGCTGTTACGTGTCTGAGACCAGATTTGAACTCAGGTCCTCCTGACTTCAGGGCTGGTGCTCTATCCACTGCGCCACCTAGCTGCCCCCCTTAACTTGTTCTTTTTCTAGTATTTTTGGTTGTATGCTCAATTTGTGATCTGCTCTTTCTCTGTTTTTCTAATTTCTCTATTGATATAAATATTTAGAGATATAAAGTTTCTCTAAATACAACTTTCATTGAATTTCATACATTTTAATATGTTGTCTCATTGTTACTCTTTTTAATGAAATTATTGATTCTTATGATTTGTTTTTTGATTCACTCATTCTTTAAAATTATATTTCATTTCCAATTAATTTTTTATTTTCAATTAATTTTTAATCTATCTTTCTGTTGCTCTTTATTAATTGTAATTTTTACTCCTTCATAATCTTAAAAGTATGCATTTAATATTTCTGCCTTTTTGCATTTAATTGTAATGTTTTCATTCCTTAATACATGATCAATTTTTGTGTACCTGCTATGTCTTTCCATTCCCATTTTGTCCATAGTTCTATCACATTTAGCTTTTCTAATTTTCTGTTCATTTTTTAAACTTCTTTCATGTTTATTTTTTGGTTAGTTTTATCTAGTTCTTAGAAGGGAAAGTTGAGTTCCCCCTCTAGTATAGTTTTATTGTCTATTTCTACTTATGATTCTTTTTTTCCCTCAATAAGAATTTGGAAAGTATGCCATTTAGTGCATATATGGTTAGTATTGATATTACTTCATTGTCTATGGTACCTTTTATCAAGATGTAGTTTAATTCCTTATATTTTAAAATTACATTTATTTTTGCTTTTGCTTTGTCTGAGATTATGATTGCTGCACCTCCTTTTTTTTTTTAATTTCAGTTGAAATATAATATATTTTGCTCCAGCCTTTTGCCTTTACTCTCTGTGAGTCTCTGCTTCAAATGTTTTTGTTGTAAACAATATATTGTAAGATTCTGGTTTTTAATACATTGTGCTATCTACTTGCATCTTATGAGTTCATTTTATTCACATTCATAGTTCTGATTATTAACTTTGTATTTCCTCCATTTTTGCCAACTTTATACCTCCTTCCCTCTCTCTGTCTCTGTCTCTATGTCTTTCTTTATCTCTTTGTCTCTGCCTGTCTCTGTCTCTGTTTCTCTCTGTCCCTGTCTCTCTCTCTGTGCCTGTCTCTTTCTCTGTCTCTGCCTGATTCTAACTCTGTGCCTGTCTTTTTATCTGTCTGTGCCTGTCTCTGCCTCTCTCCCTCTCTGTCTCTCTCCTTTCATCCTTTCCCTCCTCCCCACTTCTGACCATTGCCTCTCCCAATCTTCCTGTCCCCCTCCACTCCTACTTCTTTCCTGGAATAATAAATATACTATAATATATATATATATATAATATAAGGTAATATCAATTTCTATACCCAATTGAATGTGTATGTTATTCCTTCTTGGAGCCAAATCTGAAGAGAATAAGGTACAAATGATGCTTATCCTCCTCCTTTAATTCCCCCAAATGTAATAAATTTTTCATGCCTCTTCATGTGAGATAATTTACTCCATTTTACCTTTTCCTTCTCTCTTCTCCCTGTGCAATCCTTTTTTTTTCACCCCTTAATTTTTTTCATATTATTCCATTCAAACCAACTTATGCCCTCTTTCTATGTCAATTCCTAATTGCTCTAATGGTGATAGCTTTTTTTTAAATCTTTTAAAATTTTTATTGATATAATTTGTTGTTACATTGCTTATTTTCTTCTAGGACCTTCACTAGACCCATTTCATATATGACAAGTTTTTTTAAAGCTTTTTATTTTCAAAACATATGCATAGTTTTCAACATTCACCCCTGCAAAACCCTGTATTCAAAATTTTTTTTCTCCCTCCCTTCCTCCCAACCTCTCACCAGACAGCAAGCAATCCAATGTATGTTAAACATGTGCAATTCTTCCATACAAATTTTCATAATTATCATGTTGCACAAGAAAAATCAAATCAAAAAGGAAAAAAAATGAGAAAAAAACAAAATGCAAGCAAACAATAATAAAAAGAGTGAAAATACTTTGTTGTGATCCACATTCAGTCCCCACAGTTCTCTCTCTGGGTGCAGATGGTTCTTTCCATCACAAATATGACAAGTTTTTAAAGAAAAAAAAAGAATGGAGGAAAAAAACCCTCTAAACAATACTGATAAACAACGGATTAAGGGGTTTTGTTTTCTTATTCAATTTCTAACTTTTGTTTTATTGGATTATTTAATACATTCACATCTTAAGTTATGAGTTAGGTTTGGTTTATATTTTTATCCTTGTTTCTAAATATGGCTTTCTTTTTCTGAATTGGGATTTAAAAAATTTATCTTCCTTAAAAATATTGTTAAAGTTATTTTTGCTTAATTTATTTTAAAGAAAAACCCTATTTCTATAGGTTCTCTTCCCTTTACCTGTAAATTTCATCTTCCAATCCCAACTGATAAGTAGTCAAAGGATATGAACAGGCAGTTTTTAGAAGATATAAAATCTATCAAGAATCAGATGAAAAAATTGCTCTAAATCAGTACTAATTAGAGAAATATAACTTGCAACAATTCTGAGGTATCACTCTCACTTATCAGATTGGCTAATGTGACAGGAAAAAAAAGACAAATGCTAAAGGGGATGTAGAACTATGGGTCAGTAAAGCATTATTGGTGGAGTTTTGCACTGATCCAGCCATTCTGGAGAACAATTTAGAACTATGCCTAAAAAGTATACACTATTTGACCCAGCAGTACCATCACTAGGTCTGGGTGATACAGTTTTTAAGAGTTTCATGTATCATCTTCTCATGTAGGGATGTAAATAATTTAATCTTACTGAATAACTCATTTTTTTCCTTTCTCATTTGTGTTTTTATGCTTCTCTTGGGTCTTAGGTTTGAAAATTGAAATTTCTGTGTAGCTCTTGTCCTTTCATCAGGCATGTTTGAAAGTCCTCTATTTCTCTGGATAATCATTTCACCCCCTTCTCCCCTCTCCACTCCCCCTCCCTGAGAATTATGCTCAGTTTTGTGGGGTAGGTGATTCTTTATTGTAATCCAAATTCCTTTGCTTTCTGGAATATCATATTCCAAGCCCTCTTATCTTTTAATGTGAAATTGCTAACTCTTGTGTAATTCTGACTATGGCTCCTCAGTAATTGAATTGATTTTTTTTTGGCTGCTTGCAGCATTTTCTCCTTCACCTGAGAGTTCTGGAATTTGGCTGTAATGTCTTAATTTTGGGATCTCTTTCAGAAAGTAATTGGTAGATTCCATTAATTAGTATTTTCCCTCTGGTTATAGGATATCAGAGAAGTTTTCCTTGATAATTTCTTGAAAGATGCTCTCCAGGCTCTTTTTTTTTTTTGATGATAGCTTTTAGGTAATCCAATAATTTCTCAAATTATCTCTCCTCAAGCTTTTCCAAGTCAGTTATTTTTCAATAGGTATTTTACAGTCCCCCCCTCCACTTTTCATTCTTTTGATTTTGCTTGATTGATTCTTGATATCTAATGGAGCTATTAGCTTCCACTTGCCCACATCTGATTTTTAAAGAATTATTTTCTTCAGTGAGCTTTTGTACCTTCTTTTCCATTTGGCCAATACTACTTTTTAAGGACTTATTTTCGTCAGTGAATTTTTATATATTCTTTCCTATTTTTTAATGCTTAATTTACCAAGTTGTTGACTCTTTTAAAATTATTTTCTTACATAACTCTCATTTTGTCTCCCATTTTTCTTTTATCTGTATGATTATAAAAATTTATTTTGATCTCTTTTAGGAGTTTTTTTTGGGGGGGGCTGTGACTAATTCATATTCCTTTTTTGAGGCTTCAATGTAGGCATTTTGACATTGTCCTCTTTGAGTTTGTGTTTTGATCTTTCTTCTTGTCATAATAATTTTCTAGGGTTAGGGTCTTTGTTTCCTTATTTTCCATCCTATTTCATGAATTTTAAAACTGAACTCCACAGAGGACATTGTTCCAAATTTCTTGCACTTCAGGGACCTGGTCACTGGTCTGCTGTGCTAGAATCTCCAGGGCTACTGTGTTGGGGGCTGGAGATTTCACAGTTGGTCTACTATATTGCTGGTCTGTCAAGAGGGGAATACAAGACCTTGGTTGCTAATTTGTACTGGGATTAGGGGCTTCTCACTTACTTGCTCAGAAACTGCCTGCACTGGGCTGTGCTCCCTTTTTACCCAAGTGAGATGGACCTTTCCTGCAGTCCTTCTAAATTGTCTTGGGATAAAAAATTGCTTCACCATCCTTTTTGTGGATTTTCTTGCTTCAGATTAAATCTGAGGCCATATTTATTTGTTTGGAGGGTAATATAAGAAAGCTCAGACAAGTTCCCATTTTCCACCACCATTCACATCCTAATTTCCCCAAAGTATTTATTAATTGTCTATCATGTACCAGACTCTGTTCTAGGTGCCAGAGATTGAACATGAAACAATCTCTGCCCTCTAAGCACTTATATTCTGGGACAGGATGGAATACAAAATGGAACTATACAGTTGAGAAGGAGGAAAAGAGTGTTCCCAAATTGTAAAATCAGGAAAGATATTTTTTAGGAGGTGACACAGAGGTAAAGTTAAGAGGTAACTACATCCCCAAGATGGGGAACAACACTGAAGAAGGGGAAGGACTGCTGGGTTCAAGAAACAGCAAGGAAGTCAGTTTGACAGGAAGAAAAGAGAGTGTGATGGGAAGCTTTTTAAAGTAAGCCTGGTTGCATAGCATAGTGGAAAAGAGTTTTGGATTTAGGATTACCTGCGTTTGAATTTTGATATTTACTATGAGATATGTCACAACTTTTGTGAGTTTCAGTTTATTTGTCTGTAAAATTGATATTCCCATGGCTTATTATGAAATTCAAATGAGTTTTGTTTTTAAATTATGTAGCACCAGTATTCAAGTGAGTAATTCAATTTCATTGTACAATGAAACATACAAGGTACTGTGCTAAGTACAAGTACAAAAGCAACAATGAAACAGTCCCTGTCCTCAAGGAGTTTACATTCTATAGAGGAATATAACCTATACAATACATATATACATACATTCAAGTGTGTATATATATATTACATATATGAAATATAGGCAAAATAAATAGAAAATAATTTCAAAAATAAGGGGAGTCTTATCAACTAGGGGGCATCAGGAAAGGCCTGTGTAGGGCATGACACAAGATTTGTGAATTTTGAAGGAAATGAGGATTTGTAAGAGGTCGAGGTGAAAAACTGATGCAAAATGAAGTGAGTAGAAGCAGAACATTATACACAATAACAGCAATACTGTGATGACTTAGCTATTCTCAGCAATACAATAATCTAAGACAGTTTCAAATTCATGATAAAAATTGCTATCCATATCTGCAGAAAGAACTGATGGAGTTTAAATGCAAGCTAAAACATACTATTTTTCACTTTATTGTTTTGTTGTGTTTATTGATCTGTGTCTTCTTTCACAAAGTGGCTAATATGGAAATAAGGTTTTGCATGACTGCACATGTAGAACTTATGTTAAATTGCTTACTGTCTCCAAGAGATGGGAATTTAGGAAGAAAGGAAGGAAGAAAACTTGAAACTCAAAATTTTAAAAAAATGAATAGTAAAATTGACTTTAAATTCAGTTGAGAAAAATAAAATATTACTTAAAATATACATATTTGTGTCTTATGGTAGCCATCTCTAGGGTAGGGGGAAGGAAAAAAGAAATTTACATGATAATTTAAATTTATTTATATATTGTAAATATAATTATATTATGTTCCATTATATATGACATAATTATACTTATATAAACATTTAAATATATTTATTATATATTTAAAAGGAATAGCAATAGATATGCAGTTTCATATACAATCTTTTTTTATACTATGTTATGAAAATGCTTGTTTTATTCCATAGACTTAAAAAAGGAAAATTAAATAAAAAAGGAGGTACAGGTGAAGAACTTTCCAGACACAAGAGAGAATAAAGATATGGATATAGAAAATAAAATTTAGTGTATGAGCAAATAAACTAGTTTGGGTGAAACACAGAATATATAAGGGAGACTAACATAAAACTGGCCTGGAAAGAAGTTAGAGCTAGATTATGATGGTCCTTAAATGCTAGAGAGAGAAATCTATATTTTATCTTAGAGATAATAGATTTCTGAGCAGGGAATTGACTGTGTTTAGACCTCTGCTTCAGAAATATCAATGTGACAACTATCCAGAAAGGAGAAACTGGCTAGAGAGAGATCAATTAAGAGATTTTTATGGTAGTCCAGTTGAGAGGTGAGGAGGCTACACTCTAAATAATTGTGATATGAGCAGAGAGAAAGAGATGGGTTCAGAAAGATGTTTTGGAGGTAATATATTATAAGTCTTCGCAGTCAATTTGATAGATGTGGAGTCAAACCTGCATCTGTTACAAGAATGAGCAAATGACACAACCTCTGTGCCTCAGTTTCCCTATCTATATAATAGGGATAATAATCCTTATATTATGTATGTTAAATGCCTGGCAAATTTAAAGGCTCTAAATAGATGTCAGGGAAGATCCCTAAATGATTATATTTCAAAAGGGTTCTTCAGGAATTGAGAGAGGAACAAAACACAATTAAGTTGAGAATTCTTCAGATATCAAAAATTCTTAATGTATTTGCCCAGGCCATCTTGGTTGTTAGACCACAATGGGGTTAATCCAAAATTGATATACACGTATAGCATAGAGGCTATAGGAAACTGATGCTCAATCTAATGGGATTAAGGGTATCAATCTCTTTCAGCTTTGGATTTAGCCATTTGGTTGTATTTATTACTCTGCAGTTACCTAACTTTTCAGTAGTGAAAATAGGGTTCCCAATTCTCACATACGATATCCTCATCCTGACTTCCCCTCCCCAAAAGCTGCTATTTATAAGGTTGCTTAATTATAAGAAGAACTATAGACTAGAAGTTTGGGGGTTTCTGTAGCAAGAAAGTAAAATAAAAATGTACCCAAGAGACAAACATGAATCAGGTATAGAAGAAGTGAATTGATTCTGCACAGAAAGGGGAATGTTTTAAAGAATCATAGAATAATTAGAACAGAATCCAATAACTTACCACTACTAGTGCCATTATTCGGAAGGCTAGGACTTAATTTGAATGCTATATTTGCAAAGCTAAACGTTTTATAAGTCACAAGACAATCACAATTCCATTTCTGATTATGCAAAAGTTAGTCACTTGTTCAGAGTTAGTTTGAGTGACCCTCATGTTTAAAATCTTACATAAACTTTGGGGATGTGTGTAACCCAGCCTGCAAGGGATGACAGTCTCGAAATTGCCTCGTGTATATGCATTTAGACATGAAGGAAAAGCTGAAGTGGCACAAAAGCCATTTCCCCATCACACATGTGCCAATCAGTATACTTTTGCTCTTACATGGAAGTTGTTTACTCTATAAAAAGCCTTATACAGTGTGAAATCCATACAAGCCACACTCCAACTGCTTGCTGCATTGGTGTGCTAATAAAATATTTTGTCTTTCTTTTCCTGAATTTGCCTCATTGACCAGGGTGAGACCTATACAAAGATTTATTTATTTATTTTTAAACAATTTTAGTGATCTCAAATAGGTTCCTTCATTCAAATGACTGTTACTGAGTGAGCTTACTGTCTGATTCCACAGCCAGCACTCTGACCTTTATCTGATGGCAGGCTGGAATAGACTCCCTAAGTAGTGAGTAGATGTGAAATGGTCAGAGAATGAAACTGCCCAAACTCAGGAAGGACAAGGAAAAATAAGTTCTGAGCCCAAAATTGATTTTTTTTTCATTTGTACATGAAGATACAGGAGCAGCACCAGGCAAAAAAAAAAAGGCAATGGTGAGTAACTGGTCTGGAACTGACAGTAGGTCATCAAAGGATATTACTATCAATATAAGGACAGGATAGAATAAATCTCTTGCCAATTCCTCTTTAAGAGCAAGCTGTTAAAAGGTGGGACAAAGGAAAACTGCTAGTTCAACTGGGAATGTCTAAAACTTAAGTGTGAAAGCACAGCAAGGACTAGTCTTGGTACAGAGATAATTATGGAAAACAAATTTAGCCAGACAAATACAAGACCTTTGATTATCATTAATTGAGCATTCAAAATACTAGATTTGGGGATCTAGAGCCTAGACAAATAAATTATTGGTACCACTGAGCAGAACTTTCAAGATGAGACTGCCCCTCATTACCAAATCCATTACCAGTTTGCAACACTAGACCATATAATCTGGGTTTCTTAAAACCAAAGACCATGGCACCCTTAAGAAGGACTTTTGTAGGGAATAATCAGAGCAAAGTACATCCTCTTTTCTCCAGGAGACAATGTATTATGGTAGCACTCTATTCTACTCTTTTTGATACCCAGTCATTGTCATAAAGAAAATTAAGACCATTATAAGGAGCCACAAGATCACTTGCAAGGATATCGATAAGTATTAGAGGTCTCTTTCAAAGGATGAGAAGACAAAGGTTCTGTCTTATGTTGTAAAGTTCAGAGGTGAACATAACAATATCACATGGCTCAGAATGGGTCCCGATTTGAATTACAATAATGAGAAGAACTAGGGAATGTTTAAACAACCCTCCATGATGCTTTAGAGCAAGAAGCACAACAATTTATAAATTGAAAAAAATTCCATGACACTATATAGAATTTAGATGATTATTCTGAGCCTTTCTATAGGTTATAGACATTCAGGATTACTTTCATAAATTCATAAACACTTTTTTAGATCCTATTGACCAGTCATACTTCCATTAATGTTATTGAATGGGCGACCTGAATATAACACTCCCATGGGAAGCCTGCCATGATTGACCTCAGTTTAGCAGAGGAAGCAGCCCCTGATCAGCCTCTAGACCCAGTTAATCTGAGGAAGTACTTTAACATCAGTTAGTTGTCCTTGGCTGCTTCTTTGTTTGACCTTGTTAATTAGGACCTAATCCCTTACCTACTATCTATTATGCATTTATTTATTTATCTTTTTTTTTCCACTTTTGCCTGTTTTGAGCCCTTGTGATTGGGGTAACAGGTGAACCCAACACTTAATGAGCATTTGATCCAACACACCAGCTATCCCTTTAATAATTGCTGGATATATGTATGTGCCCCATTATCTTTGGGGGAAGAAATATACCTGGCAGGCATGGGACCAGATATCTAGGACTTGTGTGATTATCTGCTTACAATCAATAAAACAATATTAAATATTATACCAAGTTATACTGCCATAGGCTGGAAAAATGAGTCCTCCCATTCATTCACTTTTAATTGGGAAAAGATCACCAACCTTTTGACATTCTCATCTCCCTTGAGTTTGTTCCATATTGTCAGGCCACCAGTATTATGTTATGAGCAAAATGAAACACAAGGTCAGAAAATAAGATGGCAAATGGGATGTAATTATACCCTATCCCTGAAACACAATGTGACTGTTCAGGAGGGAATAGTCTTCTGAAAATTGGTCTTAAGCCAGGGGGTCAGGTACACGAGTGGATTTTTTAGGCTGGTCCCAGAGGGATTTTATTTCCTGTGTAACAAGAAAAAAATATTACTGGCTCCCCTTAAATTGGACAGACAGGTGTGTTTTGGGGAGGGTGCTCTTTGGCCCCTGGCCCACACCTACACACCTGTGAAACAAACATACGGCCACACAAGTTTCTGCTACACTTCTCCCTTTAGAGGGAGAGTCTGAATGTGCTTTCCCCCATCATATTGCCCATGTATGGGACCAGATGCAGTCTAGTGCTATTGAATAAGATGAAAAAATTTGGCAAGTATTTGTTAATGTATCCATAGGTACAGTGAAGGAGTGTAATACTGAGATTCATTTAGAGTTATAGTCTTACAAAACAGATTGGTTTTATATTTCCTCTTTGGATAAAGGAGAGGGGTATGTACTTCCATAGATTAGGAATACTGCATCTGAGTTTCTGATAAGTTAGTGACATTCAGCACTCTAGATTCAGTTTGGAAGGCCTTGGAACACATTCCAGGAAGATGGGAAGGAACTCTGGTCCCCATAGAAATATTAGTCTCTTGGTCCTCCTAATCTTTAGAATCTGTAGGTTTTCTTGAGTCTATTCACAGGGATTGTGTGTTGCTTGGGTTTACAATGCCTATCTTGGTGCAAAGAACTGATTTCCAAGTCAACTCTCAAACTACAAGCAGAGGAGATTAATGATGCAGTTGGGGTTAAAGGAGCAATAGAGGCCCAATTATGTACTGTAAATATGGTTAACAGCACAGGGAGGATTGTGCAAAGTCCCCAGAGTCAGTCTCAGTGACCCCCATCTTTAAACCTTGTTTAAAATATAGGATATGATGGTCTGGCAAGATCCTTGTGCCTACACACTCAGACATGGTGGAACAGTTGAAGTGGTAAAAACTCCATCTCTTCATGATATAGTACCAATCAGCATGCTTCTACCCTTATATAAAAATTGTTTACTCTTGTCCATAAAAACTGTCACATTTGAATTCTGTACCAGACACACTCCAACTGCCTTGTTGTATGCTAATAAAATATTTTGCCTTTCTTTTCTTGAGTTTGCGTTATTGACCAGGATAAGGCCCAAAGATTTTTTTGGAGGGGGGCAAAGATTTTTTTTTTTAACGCTGTAAGCCAAAATGAGAAAGATGCTACAGTTTATTCATCATTCAGCTTTCCATTGTTCTTTGTGTCATCTCCAGTTTTGATTCATCAGTTTCATAATTTACAGGCATATAGCATCATTAGGTGAATATTGATATCAAAAAGATGCTCTTTCAAGCATACATAAATAAATAAATAACAGTTTTATATCTCTCCTATATTATCCAGTCCAATAGCTAAGTTGGATCCAAGCGGGATCTTTTATCTCTTCTAATATCCACATTTAAAAAAAAAAATCACAATCCTGATTCTTCTATTAAAGCTCTCATTACAACCTTTCCCTAAAGGGTGTGCCATTAGGGGATACCCATTATAGAACATTGTCTGATTATAATCATGTTCTTGTTAAGAACAAAAGAATGGGATAAATAAATGGCAGAATCCTGATTGTCATCTTATAGAATCTCAGGAAAGCCTTTTCCACCTGATGATTGGTTTTGGAAACTACATTTGGAATTACTCAGTAACCTTAAAACAGTTTCTCTGAAAGGTTCTCTTCTGTCTCTAAGCATCATGGTTTAATGGAAAACACATTGGATTTGGGGTTCAGAGAACTGGGTCCAAATTATGCCTCAGGAGCTTAGTAGTTAGCAGAGCATGAGCATAGCAGTTATTTTCTCAGAACCCAAGTTTTATCATCTATAAAATATGGTCAGTATGTAGGTTTGGACTGAGGCACTACTTAAACAAGGTACATAAATTTATAGATAAAATTGGATGGAGTTCAGAAGATTTAATTAACCCAGGCACCAGGCTAAGTGAGGGGATAGAATGGCAAAAACAATTTCTTCTTTCAAGGAGGAATATTTTAATATATGCAAACAACTATGCATAAATAAGGTTTAAATAGGGTAAATTGGAGGCAGTGTCAAAGAGAAAAGGTACTAGCTTTGAAGGGTATCAGGAAAGGCCTCTTGGAAAAGATAAGATTTGAGTTGAAGATAAATAATAGAAGTGAAATGGAACACATTTTTCAATATTTCTAGAACAATCTATTTTTATTATCATTGACAAGGGAACTATTATATTTGGATTCCAATATTTCAATATACAGTGTTCTATGTGAAATAAGAAATTAAATGATGGATTCAATTTTTTGTGAAACATTCATCCTAGCAACACTGGTCACATTACTATATTTTGAACTCATCATGCACTTTATACCTCTATATTTCTATATGAACATTTATTTATTTATGTGTGAGAACTTCCTCATGAGATTATAGAGCCTTTGAAATATCAACATAGACATACAAGAATATTCAGAAGAAGGTTTTTCAAGTTGACTGAACTTCTCTGATAGATTTAACCTAGTGACTTGTCCAGGATCACAGAGTTGGCAAATGTTGGAGAAGGCTATTGAACTCAGTTTGTTACATGCTAAATGATTATTTTAGAGATCATCTATTCCAATTTAGTTTTTAAAAATTAACTTTTGTTTTCACATCCACATTCTTTTCTTTGTATCTCCTCATACTCCAAAATAGAAATCAATGAAAACAAAACCCCCATTATGAACATGTTTAGTTAGCCAAATAATTCTCTCCTTGGTTATGTCCCCAAATCAAATTGTCTAAATCTCTACTTTGAGTTCATAACCTCTCTGTCAGGAGGTAAGATGAGCTAAGTGTGACCCTGGACAAGTCATTTAACCCTAATTGCTTCAGCAAAAAAAATTCTTGGTTAATATATGTACATTCCTTTTTAAGAAAAAAATACATTTCTTTATGAATCATTCTGGGAGAGAAAAATAAGAACAAAAGGAGAAAAGTGCAAAAGAAAAAAAAGAAAAAGAAAAAAGTGAGTATAGTATATATTAATTTATGTTTCAGTGACTATAGTTCTCTTTCTGGATACAGATAGTGCTTTCCATCCAAAGTTTATTGGGATTGCCTTGGATCATTGAACCATTGAGAAAAAACAAATCTTTTACAGTTGATCATCTCACAATCTTGCTGTTACTGTGCACAATGTATTTTTGGTTATGCTTCTGCTTCATTTACTCAGTATCTGATCATGCACATTTTTCCAGGTCTTTCCAAAATCAGCTTGTTCATAATTTTTTATAGAACAATAATATTCCATTACTTTCATATACCATAACTTATTCATCAATTCCCCAATTGATGAGCATCTATTCACTTTCCAATTCTTTGCCATCATAAAAAGAGCTGCTACATTTTTGTACATGTGGGCTCTTCTCCCTCTTTTATGATTTACTCGAGATTCCTTGAGAGACCCAATAGTGGCATTCAAAGTGTATAGTCTTTTGAGAATGTGAGAAATACTGAAAAGTTGGGTTTCCACAGAGTGTTGCAAGCTTTGAGGCAATGTAGGAGAGTGGGTACCATGGACCACTGAAAACCACTGATTTCCAGAATGTGAGAGGTTAAGGAAAGTTAAGATTCCACAGAACAATTAAATTTCAATCTTTCAGAAACTTTGAGCAAACAATGACTTGGGGATCTAGGAAGATACAGGTGGATTCAGCCAATTAGAAAGAGTCTTGTGGTTTGAGAAAATCACAAATTTAAGATAGTAACCTATCCAGCCCAAACTAGTTGGGGTCAGTGACCTGACGACCAAATCACTATTGCACCTGTTTACTATGCTAATTGACTATTAAACAATATACCCTGTAGGAGAGGTTTTCCATCATTTTTGAATATGGGATGTATGACGAGGGAGAGGTAACAGGTTTATACATATTTAGGGGAAACATATTAGTGGGTATATCAGAAAAATTGTAATTAGGAAGGGAATTTTATTAATCTGTTCCCTGAAGGGATTAACAAGTATAAAGATTCTCTGTGCTGGGGCTCCCTCTTTCTGGAAAGGAGTGGAGCCGCTTCTGGCCAGAAATGTTAAGACAATTCCTTAAGATTTTTCTTTAATAAATTTTCCTCGACATTTGATTTTCAGTGTCAAGAGTGTGTTTGTAACAGGCACATAGTTCCAAATTGCTCTCCAGAATGGTTGGATCATTTACAATTCTACCAGCAACGCATCATTGTCCCAGTTTTCTTACATCTCCTCCAACATTTATCATTATCTTTTTCTGTCATCTTAGCCAGTCTGAGAGTTGTTTTAATTTGAATTTCTCTAATCAATAGTAATTTAGAGCATTTTTTCATATGACCATAGATGACTTTAATTTCTTGATCTGAAATCCTAATACACTTTTAAAATACAAAAATACAAAAATGCTGCTCCTTCCTCCCATTTCTTTTTTTAAGTCATTTTCTGTGTACACAGTAGGTCCTAAATAAATACTCACTGCCGGACATTGGAAGTAAAAACAAAAAAGCAATCCCCTCAAATCCCTCAAACCTAGGACCATTGCTCTTGCTGAAGAGAGATCCTTTTTAAAATAATAATTTAAAAAATCCAACAAGATGTCAGCTCCTCTCTTAGCCTCTGCCTCTTAAACACTGCTCCAATCAATTATATTTCCATGGCATAACTATTTCTGCTCCACATTTCCCTATTTATAGTTAGTCAATGTTTGCTCTTCACGGATGCATAGTAGAATCTTGAAGGCATCTGTGGAGACAGGTTTGGGGCAGAAAGGTCAGCAGCATTTTACTCAGTGTGGTTACTGCTTGCTTCCGTAGCTATTTTAGTTGCTGAAAAGTGAAAACAGCCACTGGATTTATCCTTGGGCCAAAGGTAGGAATTTTGCATTAATGAGACTTCAGAAATAATTGTAAGGGCCCATAGCCATGTGTATAACAAGAGAAGTGTTGCCAAAAAGAGTAACTTTTAACCAATACTTGTATATTTCCAAATGAGGAAATGCTCCCCTCTCCCTTTTTCAAAAATCTTGATTCTGACATCCTCAGTTACAGCTTAACTCTGATAGTAAAATATATAAATCTTGTCAGATAATGGGAGCAGGAGTTGTGCTGGTAAATATTTAATAACTAGCTGTCTGAAAAAGAATTGTAGTCATGATATACTTTGAAGTTTAATCATTATTATTAACACTTTCTTAAGTCTAGGCAATCACCAAAACAATAAATCAAGCTGGGTATTAAAGCATTTGGTGATTTCTGAGTTCACGTTGAAAATTTGGGTTTGAGGTGGGTGCAGCAATGCCCCTGAATACAGGTCAGACAAAACCTTAGAAAATATGCATCTTGGGAAAATGAAAGAAAAAGGACATGCCAATTTATACTTCACTGCCTTTATGTAGGTGGCTATCCAACTATAGACTTGCTCTCATTTATCAGATTGTCTCTTTATCAAAGTTGATACAGAAGAGTTTGTAGTGAGAAGCAAAAGTCTACATTATAAATATTCCCTTTAATCCTGCCTCTCCCAAAGTTGAATTTTATCAGATAAGTTTATAAGGAAAAGGGCCTATTAATACTACTTACCCAAATGGAATCAAGGAATATTCTGGTTTCTATATAGTAAGAAAACTTCCCCTAAGAGAATGCTAGGTCAACAGGAGAGTAGGGGTATGAATTAGGTCTCTGGAAATGGCTTGTATTTTGAGAAACCCCTAACCAATCAATGATAACTCCAGGCTCTCAGCCCCCTCATGCTGAGGTAGGAATGGACTGAAAGCCTGGGATAGGGACAGGGATTTGTCCTCCTCCTTGGAATTCTCTTGAAAGTGATTTTTTTCCATGACCTGAAGATAGTAAGTAAAAGATTAGCAAGTGAATATGGAGACCTTTGAAATAGTTGGAGACCTCTCTCTTGTGTTTCCACAGCCTTTTAAATTTAGTTTCATTTAATTTAGCCATAGGGAAGTGGAATGTAGAGCTCTGTGGGTCTGTTCAGCTCAGATCCTGAATTTAGAGAGGTGCTTAACTGCAACTTGGATTTTAATGAGTGCAACTTACAGCAACTTAGCCAAGTTCTCCAGTGGAAAAAGGGATCTAAATGAATTATACAAAGGCAAGCTTTCTCTCTAAGCACGAGGGAATTGACTGTGGGGGGAAAAAGACATAGAATGTGCAAATGTGCATTATTCAAAATCTATATCCTACCTATTTTAATAGGTATTTTTAGAAACATGGCAAGGGGCTGGGTGTATTTCCAGAAGAGAAGAATGTAAGATCCAAGTTGTGGACTAAAGGTACCCTGGGAGCAACTCGTAAAGTATAATAGGATGTAAGACGACCAGACATTGCATCAGCACTGAGGGAGTACTACTACTGATTAAGAGCTCACATCTAATGGTTTCGACACCTGAAATGGTTGGATGAAAATAGTATCCCCCAAAGAATCTTTGAAAATAAAATAGGACAGGAACCCAGAGGCAATCCAGAAATTGCTAAAGAACTGAAAGTCATAAAAACAGGGGGAAAAAAAAAAAAAGCCTAGAATGGCTGGATCTAATGAAGGAGGAGATACAGTAGGGGCATCTCATTAAAATGCATATGACATTAAAAAAATTTCAATCCTTGTAAAAAAGTCTCACCTTAAACAAAATAGCCAACATTAATGCTGAGCTATGTAGTGTGCTACAGACATACCCCATGTGAAGGAGCTCATTCCCCACTAACATGAGTAATTTGTTACTTAGAACAGAAGCAGCTGGTGGTACAGTGGATACAGTGCTAGCTCTGGAATCAAGGAGATGTAGGTTCCAAAATGAACTCAGGTACTTTTTAGCTGCAAGACCCTAGATATTTCACTCAATTATGCCTCAGATTCTTTAACTAGAGAATAAAGATAATACTCTACTTCCTAATGGGAGAGTTGAATGAGATAATATGCAAGGTGTTCAGCACAGTGCCTAAAACAAAGGAGATGGAAAGTCTTGAGCAAAGACTCCTGGGATCCTAGATTGAGAGTTGGAAGCAGCCTTGGAAAGTCATTTAGTCCAAACCCTTATTGCACATGAGGAAATTGAGACTCAGGGACATTCAGTGTCAGGCAATGGTGTACTGGTAAATAGCTTCCTGGGGAAAAAGTAGAAGTGACTCACTTTTTACTTAAAATAATATTTTACATGTACATGTAAATGATTTCTAACATTAAAAATTTTTTTTGAGATACAAATTCTACCCCTCTCTCCTCTGCTCTCCCTGTAAGGCTCTCCCTGATTTAGGTTATATATGTGCAATCATGTAAAATATTTCCAGCTTAGTCATTTCATGGAAGAAAACAAACAAAAAAGAAAGTGAAAAAAAGTATGCTTCTGTCTATGTCATCAGTTCTTTCTTTAGAGGTAGATAACATATTTTTCATCATGAGTCCTTTGAGATTGTCTTACATCACTGTATTGTTAAGAATAGCTAAGTCATTCACAGTTCTCCATCTTGCAGTATTGCTGTGACTGTGTACAGTGTTCTCCTGGTTCTTCTCACTTCCCTGTATTAATTCACCTAAGTCTTTCCAGGTTTTTTTGAAACCATTTTACCTGTAATTTCTTTTTTTTTTTTAACAATAGATTTTTATTTTTCAAAATGCATGCAAAGATAGTTTTTAATATTCACCCTTGCAAAACCTCATGTTCCAAATTTTTCTCCCTCTGTCCCCTCATCCTCTCCTATAGACAGCAAGCACTCCAATATAGGTTAAACATGTGCAATTCTTGTAAACATATTTCTACATTTATCATGCTGCACAAGAAAAATTAGATCAAAAGGGGAAAAATGAAAAAAAAAAAAACAAAAACCAAGCAAACAACAACAAAAAGAGGTCAAAATATATATTGTGATTCACCCTCAGTTCCCACAGCCCTCTCTGGGTGCAGATGGATCTCTCCATCACAAGACCATTGAAACTGGCCTCAACTACCTCATTGTTGAAAAGAGCCACGTCCATCAGAATTGATCATCGTATAATTTCATTATTGCCAGGTACAATAATCTCTTGGTTCTGCTCACTTCACTCAGCTTCAGTTCATGTAAGTCTCTTCAGGTCTTTCTTAAGTCAGTCTGCTGATCATTTCTTGTGGAACAATAATATTGTATCACTTTCTTATACTATAAGTTATTCAGCCATTTCTCAACTGATGGGAAACAATTTCCAGTTCCTTGCCACTACAAAAAGGGCTGCCACAAATATTTTTGCATATGAGGGTCCTTTTCCTTTTTGTATGATCTCTTTAGGATAGAGACACTGCTGGATCAAAGGGTATTCACAGTTTGGTAGCTCTTTAGGCATAGTTTCAAATTGCTCTTCAGAATGGTTGGATCAGTTCACATTTCCACCAACAATGTAACAGGATCCCATTTTTTCCGCATCCTCTCCAACATTTATCATTCTTCTTTTCTGTCATTTTAACCAATCTTAGAGGTATGTGGTAGTTGTTTTAATTTGCATTTCCTTAATCAATAGTGATTTAGGACTGTTTTTTTTTATATGACTATAGATAGCTTTGATTTTTTCATTAGAAATCTGCCTATTTATATCCTTTGATAATTTATCAGTGGAGAATGATTTATATTCTAGAGATTTGAGAAATGAGGGCTTTATCAAAAACATTTACTATACAATTTCCCTTCAGCTTTCTCTTTTGCTTCTAATTTTAGGTGCATTGGTTTTGTTTGTGCCAAAACTTTTAGATATCTTATAATCAAAATTAACCATTTTACTTCCTATGATCCTCTCTATAATCTTATTTGGTATTAAATTCTTCCCTTATCTATAGATCTGACAGGTGAACTATTCCATACTCTCCTAATTTACTAATGCTGTCATCCTTTATGTTTAAATCACATTCCCATTTTGACCTTATCTTGGTACACCATGTGAGATGTTGCTCTATACCTAGTTTCTGCCATAATATTTTCCAGTTTTCTGAGCAATTTTTGTCAATAATAAGTTTTTGCTTCAAAAACTTGGATTTGGGGGTTTATCAAACACTACATTACTATGATGATTTATTACAATGGATTGTGTACTTAATCCATTCCATTGATCTACCACTCTATTTCTTAGCTAATTAATACCAGATTGTTTTGATGATTACAGCTTTATAATATAGTTTGAGATCTGGTATGGTGAGCTTGCATTCCTTCATATATATATATGCATATATATTTATATACATAAATAATTGATTGATTTCCTTGTTACTCAAATTTTGTCATTTTTCTAGTTCTATAAAATGTTTTAGTAGTTTGGTATGAGATTAAATATAGATTATTTTAGATAGAATTGTCATATTTATTATGTTATCTTGGCCTGCCCATCAGCAATTAAAATTTTTTTCAATTGTTTAGATCTGGCTTTATTTATGTGTGAAGTATTTTGTGATTGAGTTCATATAGCTTCTGGATTTGTCTTAGCAGGTACACCTTTGAGTACATATATATGTTATATATTATATAATAATATCTGTAGTTATTTTAAAAGAAATTTTTCTTTCTATTTCTTCTTGCTGGACTTTCTTGGTAATATATAGAAATGCTGATGATTTATGTGGATTTATTTTATATCCTGTAATTTTACTAAAATTGTTAATTATTTCATGTAATTTTTAGATGATTCTCTAGGATTCTCAAAGTATACCATTACATCATCTGCAAAGAGTGATAATTTTGTTTTCTCATTGCCTATTTTACTTGCTTCAATTTCTTTTTCTTTTCTTATTTCTATAGCAATTTACATTACAACACTGCAGAGTAGTGGTGACAATGGCCATCTTTGCTTCCCCCCAGATTGTTGGGGAAGGATGCTAACATGTCCTTCACAGATAATGCTTGCTAATGATTTAGATAGATACTATTTATTATTTTAAGATAAACTCCATTTATTCTCATACTTTCTAGTGTTTTTTAATAGAAATGGGCATTGTATTTTGTCCAAAAGCATCTTCTGCATCTATTGAGATAATCATATGATTTCTTTTTTCTTTTATTGACAGAGTCAATTATGTTGATAGTTTTCCTAATATTGAATTAGCCCTTTCTTCCTGATATATCTCACCTGGTCATGGTGTATGGTCTTTGTGATATATTACTGTAATCTTCTTTTTAGTATTTTATTGAGTTTTTTTGCATCAATATTCATTATGGAAATTGGTCTAGAATTTTCTTTGCATTTTTACTCTTTCTGGTTTAGGTATCCACACCTTATTTGTACTGTAAACAGAATTTGGAAGTATTCCTTCTTTTTTTTGAAATAATTTACATAGCTTTGGAATTACTAGTTTTTTATATATTTGACAGAATTCACTTATGAATCCATCTGACTCTAGAAATTTTTTCTTAGAGAACTCATTGATGGATTATTCAATTTCTTATTTTAAGATGAGGTTATTTAAGTATTTTTTTCCTTTTCTGTTAATCTGAGCAATTCACATTTTTGTAAATATTCATCCATTTCACTTAGATTATTAGATTTATTGCTATATAACTGCTTTAATTTCTTCTTCATTAGTGGTGAGTTCATCCTTTTCATTTTTGATATTGGTAATTTGGTTTTCTTCTTACATTTCTTTTTTAAAGAAATCAAATTAACCAATGACATCTTTTTTTCTTAAAACAAGCTCCTGATTCTATTTATTGTTTTGGTGTTATTTTCTTTCCTTTTCTTTTTTATTAAACTGAATACAAAATAAGAAAAAAACAGAATAGAAAAAGAAAGAAAAGGAAAACAAAGGAAAACAGAAATATTGTCATGTGCCCAGCAGAACATCAGGGAGGATTCAAATATATATAACAATATATTTCCATTTCAAGAAAACATATATCATGGAAGTAAGTATATTCATGAATGTCCATCTTTTCTTTCTTTCCTTGTAGATAATTCTTTTGTTCTCTGCTGTTCATTTTTTACTTTTTTTTTCCTCTTTCATCTCTCCTACTCCTCCTTACTTTTTTTTCCCTAATAAATTCTACTCCTTTTCCTAGTTATAGTGTTTGTATATATCTTCTTTCCTATCCTTTTTAACTCTTCTATTTAAATTCTGCTCCTTAACTTGCCTAGCTGTTATTTAACTTCCCTCCACCCATAGATCCCTCTCATCTTCTCTCCCCGCCCCTCCTCCTGTTTATCCCTTTTCCATTAATCTATATCATTATCATAACTCTCCATAACCTTCTATATCCCACTTTATCCTTTATCCCTTGTCCCCATTAATCTACAGAGCTTGTCCCACTGCTATAAATCTGCACTTCTTGCTATACTCCATCTTATCTTATTCCTCCACCCTTATTTACTTATAGATTTTAGAGGGTACTATACCCTTCATGGTATATATATATTTAGTGTTGCCTATTTAATCCATTCTTAATATGAGTAGCTTTTCAGAACTATGAGTCCTTCCCCCCCCCCAATGCCTTTGTGTCTATTCTTCCTTTGTATCTCATTTATATTACCTCAACTTAATCACTATTTGTACCTTTTCCTGGATTGTTTTGCTTTGTAGTGTCAGATTATAGTCAACTCTGACACAGTCTTTCTTTTAAGCTAATCAATTACTACTGTCAATTTTAAACCTATGGGTATAAATTTCCATGTAAAAACAATTTTCCATGTTAAGTTTCTTGAAATTAATCTTTGATGTTGACTTTTATATGTTAAATTATCAATTAAGTTCCTATTTGGTTGAGGCAAAGTCCTGAAAATCTGGAAGTTCACTGAATTTTTTTTTTTTCATTCAATGTTATAGATAATTTTGCTGAATATGATATTTTTGGCTGCAGGCCTACATCTTTTTATTGCTGGTCTATATGATTGCAGGACCTATGGTCTTTTATTATGGCTACTGACAAATCCCATACAATTCTAATCGTAGCTCCAGCATATTTGAATTGTTTATTTCTTGTTTCTTGAAAAATTTTCTTTTGAGCTTGGGGTTTTGAAATTTGGCAATAATATTCCTATGTATTTTCTATAAAGGAACTCTTTGAGGTGGTGAATACTTTTATTTCTACTTTCCCCTCATGCTCTATCACTCTAGGACAATTTTCCTGGATTATTTCTTGCATTATTATGTGAAGGTTCTTTTTTTTTAATCATAGCTTTCAAGTAGTCCAATTATTCTTTTATTTCTCTTTATAATCTGTTCTTTAAATCTGTTGTTTTTCTTATAAGATATTTTGCATTTTGTTCAATTTTTTATTTTTTTCTATTTTATTTTGTTATTTTGGGGGGTTTTGTAGCTTAATCGGCTTCCCATTGCCCAATTCTAATTTTTAAAGTTATTTTCTTCTTTAAGAAACTATCTCCTTTTCTAGTTGGTTAACTTTTTTTTTCATAATCTTTTTGTTTTTCTTAGATGGTTTTTGTTTTTATTTTTTATTTTTTTCTTAATCTCTCTCATTTGGTTTTTAAAGTCTTTTTTTTTTTTTTTTTTTTTTTTTTTTTTT
>JAJPUD010000311.1:564690-620155 GCA_023553655.1 Myrmecobius fasciatus
TTCTCCTACCTGTAAGTGCCTGCAGCCAGCAGCATCCCTGCCCCATAGCCTCTGCACTCCTGGTGTGCTGGCTCCTTCTGGCCCAGGGCCACATCTCTGCAGCATACACTGGATCTGGCATTCCTGATTGACTGAGGTTCTCTGTTTTCCTGGACTCAGTCCCTTTGACTCTGCACACAGTCCAGGAAGTGAAAGTCTCTGTAGTTCCTGCTGAGGATCCTGCCAAATCCAATTCACCAGAGGAGTTCCCACTTAGAGCTAGCCTGGAGGTGTGTGCACTTCACATAGGTTAATCTCCAGCCTGGGGTCTTCAGGTCTTCTCAACTTGTCCCAGGAGGATCTCTGTTTTGCTCCAAATCTTCTTTGTTTTCCACCGGTCTACATTCGTCCTAATGTGCAAATTTGTTCTGATTATAGGGGAAATCTGGAGAGCTTGAAATTTATTAAACTACTCCACCATTTTTCCAGTTCAATAGTTGTTTTTTTTTCTTTTACTTTCAATTTTATAAATTTCTTCCTTGATTTATAAGATTTTCAATTAATGGGTAATTTTTAATTTGTTCTTTTTCTAATTTTTTTTTTGCTTACATGCTCAATTCATTGATCTATTCTTATGCTTAAATATCCAACTACTAAATACTTGTTGAATAAATAAAATTAGTTCAACTGCTTTGGGGGATTATATACATATAATCATAATTTTTGATATGTTGTTTCAATGTTGTCATTCTCTTTAATGAAGTTATTATTTCTTTAATTTGTTCTTTGACCTCATCCTTTAGAATTAGATTATTTAGTTTCCAATTAATTTTATTTATTTAATTCTTTGCCTCATTTCTTTACTTAGTCTTAATCACTGAATGGGTGGTTACTTCAGTCAAACTGAAATCTGTTAAAGACCTTAGCTTAAAAAGGCTAAGATCTCCCATTGCATCCAGGACCATTTCCAGTTTTCCTGATCTATATCTGACCATTGGACCCAGATGGTTCAGGAGGGGAAGGTGAGGCAGGTGACTTTGCAGAGCCCTCCTACACTCAAATTCAATTCACTTGTATATCATGGAATCACCTCCCTGATATTGTAGTCTTCTTTGAGAACAAAAGACAGCATCAACAATTTTAAATTTATGTTTTCATGGACCTTTATTCAATTGGGTAGAGAAAACTTATACACTGAGTGTGTATACTATTTTCTCTTTGAATCATCCTTACTCTTTCCCACTCACCAAGTAGGGCAGATTGGCAATATAGAGGATAGAGTGTTAGCTTTGAAGTCAGGAGGATCTGAGTTCAAATTTGGCCACAGATATTTTGTTGGCTTTATGATCCTGACTAATTCATTTAACCTCTCTTTACCTCAATTTCCTTATCAGTAAAGTAGGAATAATAATAGTACCTGCCTCCCAGAGTTGTGAAGATCAAACAAGATATTTACAAGATGTTTCGCACAGTTCCTGACACATAGTAGGTGGCTAATAAATGTTTTTCCGCTTCTTGAGACAAGAAATATGTCAGAATCTGGAAACACTGTGAGATAGAATGAAGGAAAAGGAAAAATAAAAAAGGTGTCTCAAGCCAGGGAACACAGGTCTATAAGAATTATCTAACATTTCCATAAGCAGTCTTAGGGATCAACTGGAACCTCTAGAGATGGAGGAGATGATCCAACAGCAGTGATAGAAAGAAATTAGGAATTATTGTCATATGTGACAAAGATAAGGAGAAGGTAGGGGAAAAGAGAAAAGAGAAAAATGTGCTTGGAAAGTGTCTCCAGTGTACTGCATGATGATAATAATAATGATAATGATAATAACTGGTACTTTAAGACTTACAAAGCCCCACATATATATTAAATTATATGAGGATCACAACAACCCTGTTAGCTAGATATTATGATTATCTCTGTTCTACAGATCAGTGTGTTGATTGGAGAGAGCAAATGTTCTAGAACTGCTTATCTCAGGAGTTCTGGAAATATGAGTCTTTGCAACATCATTTTACTATTGTCGACATTTTCTCCAGACTACTCTCAATAAATTGAAGTACAATAAGGCTGACATATTCTCTAGGAATTTTGCTTTGACCTTTGTCAATAGACATTCTTGGTGCTGCTTTTGTGCCTATGTTCCAAGAGACTGAATAAAACTTATGAATGGAAATCAAATATGTCTCATTTGTTCCCATGTTACTATTGCACAGCATCCCAGGAAAAGATGTCCTAAGAATACATGATCTCAATGTCCTCTAAAAGTTCTTATTAGAAGAAACTGTTCCAAAAATATAGGAATCTGGTTTTAGAAAAATGGATCCAAAGAAATGAACAGGTCTACATTATCAAGCTTTAATTAATTTATTTAATTTTACGGGGTGTTACATTTTAAGTTTCAATTTCTCTCTCCCTCCATCCCTACCCCACTGGAGGAAGTTACCATTTGACATATATGTACCTATATATGTATTTATATGTATATATGTGTCTATGTATGTAAAATTATAGTATACATACTTCTTATTTACTAATTCTTTCTCTGGTGGAGATATCATCTTCCTTCAAAAATCCTTTGTAGCAATATTTGAATAACTTAGTCATTCAAAATTGTTCTTTGAACATTATTGCTGTTACTATATATAATGTTCTTTTAGTTGTGCTCATTTCATTCATTATTTCATGTCTTTCCATGTTTTTCTTTTTTCTTTTCTTTTTCAATTACATGTAAATTTTGTAATATTTTAAGTTTCAATTCTTCTCTTTTTTGACCTTTTTTCACCTTCCCTTTCCCCAAGACAGCAATCTGATATGTCATGTCCAATCATTTAAAAATATTTCCATATTAGTTATATTATGAAAGGAAAATCAGAACAAAAAGGAAAAAAAAAAACCATGAGTAAGAAAAAACAAACAAAAAGTGAAAATAGTGTGCTTCAATCCACATTTAGAATCCATAGTTCTCTTTTTGGTTGCAGATGGTGTTTTCCACCCCAAGTGTTTTGAAATTCTCTTGAATCACCACATTGCTGAGAATTAAGTATGTCATAGCTGATTATCAAATAATCTTGTTGTTACTGTGTATAATGATCTCCTCATCCTGCTCACTTCACTTGGCATCCATTCATGTAAGTCTTTCCAAGCTTTTCTGAAATCAGCCTGATCATTATTTTTTTTTCTTTTTCTTCTCTTTCTTTCTTTCTTTCTTTTTTTTTTTTGCTCTCTGCTGAGGCAATTGAGGTTAAGTGACTTGCCCAGGGTCACACAGCTAGGGAATGTTAAGTGTCTGAGACCAGATTTGAACTCAGGTCTTCCTGACTTCAGGGCTGGTGCCTATTCACTGTACCATCTACTGCCCCCTGATCATCATTTCTTATAGAACAACAATACTCTATTATATTAATATACCATAACTTATTCAGCCATTCTCCAATTGATGGGCATCTATCAATTTCTATTTACCAAGCTTTTACTTATGTTCTTTCTTAGCATTCTTTCACTCTACCACTTTCAATTTGTCTGACACAGTCTATGTAGTTCCTTTGTTATTTGAAATTTGAAATGCTAGAAAAACTAATGGAACCTAAAAAATCATGCAGGAAATGAATAAGCTTGCATTGTATTCCTAATGTCTTGATTCTCTGTTCCATAGACTCCCTTTGGAATTGACTCTCCCTTCAAAGAAATAATCACAGTGCTGGGATATGGTTTGGTCTTATGGAGTATTGAGCATTATACAGATACAGCTTTCTAAGAACTAGCTTGTTTTAGATCACAAAAAACCTTTATATTATTTTTAAAATAAAGTTTAGGAGTTTACTCTCAGACTTCAACTGCTTGCATTTTCCCAGAATCCAACTGAGTTGAAGATAAACACTCTTTTGAATGACATTTCTATTGAGGCAATTTTAACAATCAGTAAGCAAAATTTTGCCCAGAGATTTTTTGATTCTGTCCCATAGGAACTTCAGCAGCCAAAGTAGAGTTTGATGTGGGGACAATAACTGTCCTGTTTTGTTATCTAGATCTTGATCAGCAGATCAGTTATTCTATTATATATAAATTTGTTAACTTTAAAGAATAATTGATGAATATGAGTTGGTGAGACAGAAACTGTAGAGTAGCATTAACAAAAATTACTTTTAATGTTGTAAAAACATCCACAAACTAATGTTTTGCAGATAGAACATTTCTAGTTAAAACCAGCTTTATTTGAGACTAGGGAATATTGTTTAGGATGCTTTAAAAAAAGACTTCTCATATTTAGTCAAAATATTTTCCTCCAAAGAACTGAGAAGAAATAATTAGACTTCCTTTTATCCAAATATTTTTGAAGATGGGAACCAAGGGTGCAGGAAAACTTTGCTTAAGTTGTCATGATATCTCTTTACTTCCCTCCTTCATGAAGTGCACCTGAGGATGGATTCTGAATGATTTTCTTAATAGATGCAACACTTAAGGGAGTGCCATTTGATGACTATGAAATTATTCTACATACTGTAGGAATTATTCTTTTCTTTGATTTTCTCTTTAATGTCTTCTACTTTCCTTAGAAGTTATTGGTGAAGATTACAGAATATCTTCACAAAGTCTCATATTATCTGCTAAGCATTTATAAATATTTAGAAGGAATACCAGCAATTTAGCAATAGAAAGAATAAATATTGTGGTAATTATAAAATAGAGAGAGATGTTTAACAACCATGTCAGAACTTAAATATGCAGCTACTAAATGCTTGTTGAATGAATAAAAAACATTCAATTTCCTTGGGGGATTATTATAACCATAATTTAGATTTACCTAGTATTAAAGATTTGTTTTCATTAATCATATTCTTTATAGTTTATTTTTTCCCACTTTATAGTATTTTTTCCAATTACATGTAAAGATGCTTTCCAACATTTACTTCTATCAGATTTTAATTTCCATTTTTTCTCCCTTTTTCTCTTCTCTTTCCCTTCTTCAAGATGGCAAGCAATCTCATAAATACACAATCACATCAAACACATTTCCACAGTAGTTAAGTTATGAAAGGAGAATCAAAACAAAAGGGAAAAACCATGAGAAAGAAAAAAACCCCAACAAAATAGTGAAAATAGTATGCTTCAATCTTCTTTCAGACTGTGTAGTTCTTTCTCTGGATAGAGATGCCATTTTCCATCATGAATCCTTGAAACTGTCTTACATTATTATATTGCTGAGAAAAGGTAAGTCTATCAAAGTTGATCATTGCACAATATTGCTGTTAATTATACAATGTCTCCTGGTTCTATTAACTTCACTCAGCATTACTTCATTTAAATTTTCATTTAATATTTATAAAAAACATATTCTGCACAATAACAGTGACCATGTAAGACATATGTTCACATGGGTTGTCTAAATGAGACTCTCAAGAGGCACTGACAGATAAGTTCTGGAAGCTTGTCCTCTGTTTTCTAAGAAAGACTCTCTAAGAAACAAAGAATAATGAATTGGCTATCTGATCCATTTTCAACCGAGAAAGATGGCACCAGATTAGACTTGTATCTATCTAAATGTTGATGGTGTAAGAGTATGATTGATTCATAATAAAAGTTCTTTTTCCTGGATATTGTATCTTAAATGGGTTTGAGAAGGATAATTCAAGCTTACACTCACTAACTTGTCCCTTTCCCATCAAATGTAGGTTACTCAGAAGATCATTATAAGTAGTGAATAGTATGCAAACTCATTTATCCAAAGAAATACCAAATAGAATCAGAAAAATTATATAGATTATATATAAAAAATACACATAGTGAAAGAATTCTCCAGATATGTCATTCAATAAGAAGAGAAACCTCAATTTCATCCAAGGGAAATTCTCTGAGGTCTCTAGGGAGGCCAACTAGAAATCAAAGATATGTTGAGGAACTGGCTACTCCAACATGTCTTTAAGCGAAACTCTCTTGTTCCTACTGGGAGTTTGTCCACCCTAAAAAGAATCTGGAACCATAAGCATCTTCTTTAAGAAGAAAGGAATACTGTCTTCTCTTAAAATTCTTGTTCCAACTCTACCCCTCTTATAGTCACACAGGATCAAATCAATATTCTCTCCACCAATTAGGAAAGCTGTATATACAATGCATCAGGCATGGCTGGAAACTTGGGTTACATGTAGAAATATAAATTAATCATTTTACAGGTGAGGGATCTAAGATTTTAAAAGGTTAAGTGACTTGTCCTGATTATATAGACAGTAATTATAGAAGCTGTGATTAAAACCTAGATTTTCTGAAGCCAAAACCAATATTGTTTTTATTAAATCACATTGTTGATGTGATGTCTTTTTTTTTTCCCTGAGGCAATTGGGGTTAAGTGACTTGCCCAGGGTCGCACATCTAGGAAGTGTTGAGTGTCTGAGATCACATTTGAACTCAGGTCTTCCTGACTTCAGGGCTGGTGCTCTATCCACTGTACCACCTAGCTGCCCCCTGATGTCATTAATTAAAACATTTTTTGGAGCCCCCTCTTCTGAAATTTACTTTTAGAAATGATTCAAGCGTAACACAGAAGAATTATTTTCATTATGTTATATTCACTTATACTTAATTTTAAAACCAAAACTTTTACTGCCTAATGTAATTACCCTTGTAATTCACCAGGTTTGACTCTAGCTTCCATTCTTCTTTCACTATTTCAGTCCATCCATCATTCAAAATAACCTTCCTAAATCAATGTCTCATATATTTCTTTTTCTTTATATTCACATAGCCACAAACTGATCACCTTGACAAATACAATTGACTGGGAACTGACTGATTCTGGCCTGATTTTAGTTTCCAGGCCAATGAATTGCTTGGGGCTGACCAGACTTTGCTACTCTGGCCTCTGATTATGTTATAAATCTCCCATAGAAATATAATTGGGGACATTAAGGGCCAGGGAGGTTTATTGATAAAATGCATCAGAGGGGGGATTTAAACTCAGGTTCTCCTGACTTCCAAGATTATCTTTATATCTAGAGCCCCCATGGACCACCTCTGTGTACTATGGGTGAAGAACTTGAAACTTCCTGGGAAGGCTATCCTTGGAAGAAGACAGCTTTCAAATAAGCATTGCTGTTGTTCAGTTGTGACTGATTCTTTGTGACCTTATTTGGGATTTCTTTGGCAAAGATTCTGTAGTGGTATGGCATTTCCTTCTTCAACTCATTTTTTTTTAGAAGAGAAAACTAAGGCAAGTAGGTTTAAATAACTTGTCCAAAGACATAAGGTTAACTAAGTTTCTGAGCCTGTATTTGAACTGAGGAAAATGATTCTGACTCTAGGCATGGTACTTGATTTACTGCACCATCTAGCTGCCTCCCAAGTATTATCTTAAGTCTTTTTCCCAAGTGCAAGATGGGCAGCAAAATAGTTCAATGAATAATAATTTTTATTATAAAGAATATTGATATTCTTATTAATTAATATTTACTTATGAAGTATAACCCTTGATCTGAAGGGCTAAGAAAACCTGAGTTCAAATTCTGTTTTAGATCCTCCCTAGCTGTGTTTCCTTAGCCTCAGTTTCTTTTTCTGTAAAATGAGGATAATTATACCCTATGTAGTAGGATAATTATAGTAGTATATTTGTAGTTTTGGATAATTATACCTACTATATAGGGTTATCTTAAGGATAAAATACACTTTGTAAGATATTTTGCCAATTTTAACATATTACTTAAGGGCTATTGTCATGATCGTTATTATTATGAAATCCTGTGATTCAGTTACTCATTTTTAGTCTATCATTCAACCTGACTTGGTTTTATGGAGCAGAGCCATTTCCTGTAGGATGCCAATTTTGGAGGTTTGTGCCAAACAAGTCCCGTAGACTCTCAAGTGTCTCAGCCTGCTCAGACTCAAGATCTCTGCTTGATGTTTACATGACTGTAAACAATACTTGTTCTAGTGTTACCTGACAAGGTCAGTGTGATTAAAAGTACACTCTCTGTAGAACTGGACAGAAGCCCATATACTGTTGTAAGATACTTGAAGACCACATGGATGAATAGAGGAAATAGTTGGCAGATTACACATGAATTCATACAGCAACAGATGATTTCCCATGATTATAGATTTTGAACTAGAGGTCTACCCTTTGTAGAAGAGGAAGCAGAGGCTTACAGAAATCAGATGTCTTGTCCATTTCACAAGGGCAACTATGGAAGAGGCAGGGTTTGAACTTAGGTCTTCTGATTTTAAAGCCAGAACTCTTTCCAGTTGACAGGTTGGAGTTCTTGGTTTACAGGGTGGTAGAGGAGGTAATGGAAGAGAGAAGATTAAAATGGCTAAATATATGTAGAGCCTAGCAAAATAGTGATAAAGAGGGAGGATGTTAACTTTCTACAAGTATTTGAAGTATAAACACCAGGGAAGAGGTGGAGCAGTTTACAGAACTCCAAGGGGAAATAACTGGGATCAAGGCTAAGCCAACAAAAATTTAGAATGAATATGAGGAAAAATTTCTTAATAGTGAGGTTTACTGGATTGTATACTAGGCTCCCAAGGAAAGCAATAAAAGTCCCACAGTGGTGATCTTTTTAGATTGGACCAAACAAAGGAACAGGAAAACATTGTGGGAAATAACTCTGCCTTAATGAGATGGTAGATTAGAATAACCCAGGTTAGGAAAAAGTTTCCAAGGACTTTGTAGACTTCATCCATATCAGCTATGTTCTATTTCCAGTAGTCCTTTTGGTCACCAATTGCATAAATATCTGTGATTTACAAACGGCAGGAGTGCAGTGGACTCAGGAAGTCAGTTGCAGTGTAAGGTGAGAATTGATTAAGTCAATCAAATTTCCCCACCCTGCCTCAAACAAGTGACAAAATGCTATGTCCTGGTACTTTAATCAGATGGGAACCAGTCTTAATCAAATCAAATCAATCTATAAAATTTCTACTAAGGATGAAAAGGATTTCATCAATTTACATATCTCTGATGAGCCACTGGGTTGATTTAAGTGATTATTACTTGCACAGAAAGGCTATTTAGACTGGATGAAACCAGATGATTTACCAATCTCTGGAAATCTACAAAATGGCAGGTTAGTGTAAAATTGAGAAATAAACATTCCATTCATTCCTAACTGAGAAGAGAGTATTTCAATTAAATTCCTTAAGAAATAGTTGCTTTGGATGGGAGGAAAGCATTTTGTCTTTTTCTCTGTTCCCCCCACATTTGTCAGAAGAAGGCCCCCTAAACTTCAAAGGGTTTCCCATCTTCTCATCATCTCTGAAATAGCTGACAACAATGTTTACTTTGGGAGCCAGACTGGCTATAAAGTCATATTTTTTCAAGGGGAACTTTTTAAGTACTCCGTAATTGAGGAGAAAAGTCCTTTGAAACCATGCTGTGAGGTTCTACTTTGTCACATGTGTTCTCTAAACTTAAGTCCATTTTCCCCTGTATTTCATATAACAAGAGAATATATCACTGATTTTTGGGGAGGATAGTTTGAAGCACCTGTTCCTACTATACCACCTTAGTACAGTGAGGTGATGTCCCCCAACATATAGAATGAGAGTACCATGTGACTCAAAGGGACATAGAATAGATATCTTTAGCCTCTTTTGTTCCTACCTTTCTTTAAGGGAGACTTTACTTTTTTTCCCCTTTATTACAGCTTTTTATTTGCAAAACATATATATGGGTAATTCTTCAACATTGATCCTTACAAAACTTTCTGTTACAAATTTTTTGTCCCAGTCCCCACCCTTCCCCTAGATGGCAGGAAATCCACTACATGTTAATTATGTTAAAATACTGGACAAATAGAATATATGTATACATATTTCCACACATCATTGTTGTGCAAGAAAATTCATATCTACAAGAAAAAAAATCAGAGAAAGGAAACCCAATGCAAGCAAACATCAATAGAGAGCATGAAAATGTTATGTTGTGGTCCACATTTCACATCCCTCTCTCTGGGTGTATATGGCTTTCTTCACTGAACAATTGGAACTGGTTTGAAACATTTCATTGTTGAAGAGAGCCATGTCCATCAGAATTGATCATCATATAGTCTTGTTGTTGCCGTGTTTAATGATCTCCTGGTTCATTATACTCCTGCTCATTTCACTCAGCATCAGTTCGTGCAAGTCTCTCCGGGCCTCTCTGAAATCGTCCTGCTGGTCGTTTCTCACAGAGCAATAATATTCCATAACATTCATATACCATAATTTATTCAGCCATTCTCCAATTGATGGGCATCCATTCAGTTTCCAGTTTTTAGCCACTACAAAAAGGGCTGCCACAAACATTTTTGCACATGTGGGTCCCTTTCCTTTCTTTAAGATCTCTTTGGGATATAAGCCCAATAGAAACACTGCTGGGTCAAAGAGTATGCACCGTTTGACAACTTTTTGAGCGTAGCTCCAAATTGCTCTCCAGAATGGTTGGATCTGTTCACAGTTCCACCAACAATGTAGCAGTGTCCCAGTTTTCCTACATCCCTGCCAACATTCGTCATTATCATTTCTTGTCATTTTAGCCAATCTGAGAGGTGTGTAGTGGTACCTCAGAGTTGAGACTTTACTTCTTACTGAGAAATGAAACAAGTGATTGAGGCCAGAGGGACCACTCTGCTCTCCTCAGAGATAGGGGGGTATTCTATGTGCTCTCTTAAACATAGTTAGTCAAGGGGGATTTAGTTTTCAAGTTCAGACTAAACTTCTTACTATTTGTTAATGGGGAAAGGAGGACCAAAGCTTTATATTCAATGCTTGAGACCCCTTTCCATAATAAATATATATCAAAAAGCAAGGACACCAACTTATTAACATGATTGGCAAAATAGAAATAAGAGGTAGTACATTATAACAACATGTACAAAACAAAAAAGTGTAAAGAATTCTCCTACTGAGGTAAAGAGACAGAGCAACATACACATATACACTTGGAGACACATATAGAGAGAAAGAGACAGAGAGAGCCCCAGATGTCACCTTTAGGGCAAAATTATAGTATCTGGTGTAGCAAGCAAGGGATAAGGATGTGATGGAGACTATTAACTCCTTTCATGTCAGCTTCTTCCAGTCTTAATCTCCCTTCAACAATCTGAAATGCAGTTAGCTAGCATCATCTGTCTTTTCTCTTAAAACTGGTACCCAAAGCAACTAGAGGCCCCTTCAAGAAACTTGAAGAAATGGAAGGACTCTCCTCTCTTTCTCTAGGTTTTCCTACCTTTTATGCAGGCAGAGGGCATTGATATTCACCAATGAGATCAGAGTTCCACCCTAATGGACTCTGGGACTTGTGTAAATATCCCTTTCTTAAAGATATTTGAGTCTGGCTAAATCATTAAAAAATCACTCTTGGGGGAAGCAAATTGGTGGGGGCTCATGAGCTATATGGCATTAAAAAAGATACCTTTTCTATCCCTAATCTGTCAGGATGAAGCAATAGCCATGCTTTGGGGACTAGCCTTCCAATGCAAATGAGAGTTAGAATTGCCATCTCAAAAAATGTATTACATGAAGACTCACATTCTCTTCTCTCCTTCTCCAAAGTTTTCTGAGAGAAGTAGTACATGGAGGGACAAACATGCATGTTCCTAGAGACAGGGCTACTATGAGAGGAAGAAAATTTTAAATCATCTCTTGTTTTAAGACAGCCTTTATACTCAGGACTGGGTAAACTATAGTACACAGTCTGAGGTCATATACTTGTAGCCAGAAAGACATGACTTGATCTAAAATAATTCCAACATTGGCCAAGACAAAGTAAATATGATGAGTGCCACAGAAAGTCTTTAGAGTTTGCTAGAGTCCAACTCTATCAGAAACCACATTGCTATGACACTGTTGACTTTGAGAAAGGATACTGGCTAAAGAAGATGGCCCAGACAGATCCAAAGGAAACTTAATTCAATGGTAGGGAAAGATCCAAATGGAAAATATGTAATAGCAAGGGGAGATCCAAAGAAAAGTTTTGTTTTATGGCTAATTACAAGATCTCAGCCTCCTTGGTCATTCTAATCCTTTTCCTATGGACTAGTATTTTATTTTCAAAAAGAGATCTCTTTAGAGGTTTCTCTTTAGAATTTCAGAGGAAGTCAGAGACTTTGTAGACCCACATGGGAATAAACTAGATGTGAATGGTGCTGGTGTTCCCTTGGTGGAAAGGACTTGGAAAGAGAGAAGTGGTACAGAATACCTTCTCCAGGTTTTCAGGGACAAGTAAACATTCTATGTTTTGGCTCAACAGGGGCCAGGCAGAGCAAACAGTTTTGCATAAAACCAGCATCAATTGGCTTTACACATCCTTAAAAATAACTCTCATTGGCCTTTTATAGCTCCTCATAAACAAGCCCTTATTCAGAATGAGTCACTGAGAAGACTTACCTAAAAGACTGTGGCTTGCTCTTTCCCATTGCTGGCTTCATTAAAATAACTCTTTTCTTCCTCTTTCCTTGTTGCTTGCTGAGATATTTTTTATCTTTAAATTGTCCTTATTTCTCTAGTTTAAGGCAAAAAATATTACTTCAGGAAGGTAGAAAAATATTCTAATTCTTTGGATTTGCTAGCTCTGTAAAATTTCTCAGTAATGTGGGAGAATTCCATCCCAGTCTTATGGGTAAACTTCATGATGATGTATAGCATGAGGACAATTTCTATTTTCTCTATCATTAGTAGTAGGTGTAATTTCTTTTTATTCCTGGTACTTTTTGAATAAAATAGAAAAGACACCGGAGAGATCATGGTAACTTATGCAAGACCCAATGTAACCATCTGCCCAGTTATGGGGAGAATGTGATAGATCATTAGCTTCTCCTCTTGGCTCCATGTGGAGCCCCCCCACCTTCCCATGATTTAGTATTTGGAGTGATAAGTTATTAACTTGCAGATTCGTGACTGTTGATGAGAGGATTTGCCACAGTAAAGCTGCTGACTCAGTCCCTCAGGTCATACTTAGATGGCATTAGTTTTTATTTTGTCTTTGCATGGAGATGTTCCCTGGGTTGGAAAACAACAACAAGGCAGCAATTTTCCCTGAGCAGAGGACCTTATAAAAGCATTTTCTCAGCCTACAGGGTATCCTGGGAGCCTTGGCAAGAACCACCCGGTGAAATAGAACTGTGAATGAGAGGGATGATTTCTTTCTTTCCATAGTAACACTTTGAGCATCTTTGTTTAGCTCTGTCTTATGCCTCCATGTTCCACATCCATTTTAAGTTGTATAGCAAAATTCTCCACTAAGAGGTGAGTTATAGCAAGGGCTCCAAAGACCATCTATCCACTCTGATATTCTTTGAATTTCATATGAATAAATTTGCTCATAAACAAAAAGCCTAAGGATAGAAGATAAGGCCCTAACTTTCCATTTCCTCTTCCACATTTCTACTTTCATTATGTATCTGCCAGCAAAACAAAACTCTTTTGGTTTTTGGTTTGTTTTCTGACCAGAGCAAAAATTTAAAACCTTCTTATACTCAGAATTGCTAGAAGGCTCAGTGGACAGAGCACTAGGTTTGAAGTTTGGAAGACCTGTCATGATATTTTTACTTAGCTTTCTGACAATTGGACAAAATACTTAACCTCTCTTAGCTGCTGTGTACTTATTTGTAAAATGAAGATAATAATAGCACCTATATCAAAGAGTAATTTAGAAGATAAAATGAAAAATCTATAAAGTGCTTTGCAATCTTAAGTGTCAAATTGATGTCTACCCATTATTCTTATGAAAAAGGCAGTAGATTTTAAGTTCATAAATGAGCAGGCCAGTGGCAACACTATAGAGACTTCCAGTGGGAAATCAGAATTCTCTAATTTTTCTATTCTCAAACTGTTTGTCTCTTTTGCACCTGATTGTATAGAGTAACACAAATTCTTCTGGGAATGCTGAAAGGAAGGAGGAGAGACATTTAGTTGTAGTAATAAGATACTTCATGAAAGCTCATAGTCAGAGAAGAATGGGACACCAGACCCAAAAATAGCACCTATAGTTTTCTCTTTGATGGGATCGTTCCCTGAACTCATTCACATGGCTCCAGAAGAGGCTGAAACTCTCTTCTAGTGACAAGGCAGATAGAAATGAATTTCTTACTCTAATCTAAGCTGAGAGTCCCAAGATCATCAGGATGCAAAATGTAATCTCAACACCTTGAGATCCAGGTCCAGATCTTCTCTCCAGTTTTAGCATTTGCATCTGCTCACTACTCTTATGGAGTCAAATATTTTTGTAGGAACTGTGTTGTTTAATTGATTTTTCTGTTCAAGAAAGTAAAGTATTCAAAGTGTATATTTTCTGGAACTTCTAGGTCCTAGTTAATCCTATCTGTGGATGATTAGTAAACATTTTGTGGGTATAATATGCCTTGTTCTTTAATTATATCTACTTTTTTATTTGCTTATCAAGTCTATGCTAAGAGTAAATACTCTTATAAAAGCATATATCTCCTTCTATGGGGAGTCAACATGGACCTTTGAAATATAGCAGGTTTAGCCAAGATAGCCAGCTGGTGAGGGCTTAGAGCTAAGTTCTTAGGATTGCAGATTTAAAGCTGGAGGAAAATTAGTTTGCCTTTCTCATTTTGTGTTTGAAACCTAAAGAGGTATGACTTGCATAAAGCTTCATATGTTGTAAACAATAGAGGGAAATTTCTGCCTAAGTCCTGTAATTCCATATCTATTGCATTATGCTTCTAATACTGTAGATTAATTAAAATCAACAAACCATTTATTTGCTGACCACTGTTCTAGGTACTGGGAACATGCATGAAGACAAAATGAAGCAAGTCTTTCCCTCATGGAACTAAAATTCTTTTGGAACTATTCTTATTGTTGTTCACTCATATCAGGCATGTCTGACTTTTCTTGACCCCATTTGGGGTTGTTCTGGCAGAGATACTGAAGTGGTTTGCTATTTCCTTCTTCAGCTCATTTTAAAGGCCGTATTTGAACTCCAGTGTTCCTGACTTGAGGCCTGGTGAACTATTATGTCATCTAGCAGTCCCAATAATAGTTTAGTCAACATAATAATGCTTTAGAACAGGGTTATAAATGTTTAAGAAATCAGTAAAAAAACATTTATTTAGCATCAAATATAATAATAAAATAAATTAGTAACATAATTAAATGATATGGGTCTGAACCAAGAAGTAACAATACAAATAGAAAGGAAGGGATAGATATGAAAGACATCTCAGGGACATTGAAAATGAGATGTTTTGGAAAAAGAAGGCTCAAATGAGGAGTAAAAAAATTTCAATACATATTAAATTCCAATTGGGGCATCTTAATGACTCCGTAGATTGAGTCAGATAGACCTGAATTCAAATCTGGCCTCAGACATTTATTAGCTGTGTGACTCTGAGCAAGACACTTAACCAGGCTTGCCTCAGTTTCCTCATCTGTAAAATGAACTGGAGAAGGAAATGACAAACCACTTCACTATTTCTACCAAGAAAACCCCAAATGTGGTTGTGAAGGGTTAAACACTGCTGAAATGACTGAACAACAGTTATTGTGCTAGGTATTTGGAACATAAAGACAAAGACAAAAGAGTCTCTGCCCCTAAGAAGTTTACATTATATATATATATGTAAATACAAAATATAAATAAATTAAACACAAATTAATTTGGGGTAATGGCACTAGTAGTTGGGGCAGAGGGATCAGGAAAGGCGCCATATAGGAGAGGACAAGAACTGAGCTTTGAAGGAAGCCAGAGATTCTTGCAGTAGAGGCGAGGAAGAGTTTTTCCTGGATATGTGCAAAAACCTTGTGCCAAAGAACAGGGATGGAATATTCTATTTGGAGGACATCATTATGGACAGTTTGACTGAATTATACAGGGTAGTAATGTATACAAGCCTGAAAATGTATACTGGAGTCAAATTGTGAAGGTCCTTCTATGCCAAACAAAGGAGTTTGCATTTTTTCTTAGAAATAAAAGCAAAACACTGATGTTCTCTGTGTAGGAAATGTTTTAGGATTATCACTTTGGCAGACTCATGGAATATAATTTGGAAAGAGGAAAGAATTGAGACAGGGATAAGAAATTAGGAAGTTATTGCAGTAGTCTAGTTCAAGAAAGTTGAAGAAGGGCTGGAGAAGAGAAGTGGCTATGAGTTCAAAAAGGGGCACAGATGAGAGAGAGATTATGGGAGAATTGCCAAGATTTGGCACCCGATAGGAGTGTAAATGAGTGAGAGTGAAGAGTTCATGATTTCTCATGAGCTTCTCTAAGAAGCTGGGTTACTGAAAAGATGCTGGTGCCCTTGACACAACTAGGGATGTTCAGAAGAGGATTTGGAGGAAAAGATAATGATTTCTCTCTCGAACATGTTGAATTTGAGATCTCTATGGAATGTTCAATTCGAAATGTCCAAGAGGTAGTTGGTGCTGTTGGAGTGAGTGGGTTTAAGGGAGAAACAAGTTGGAAATAATAATCTATGAGTCACTTGCATAGAGATAATAAATGAGCCCATGGGAACTTATGAGACTACCAACTGAGACTATAATGAGAGAAGAAAAGGGGGCCCAGGAAGAGAGCCTTGGGGAACACCCACAGTTAGTGAGGATGACAGGGAGGAAGTCTTAGTCAGCCAAGAGAGCAGGGCCATGAAAATTTAGAGAGGAAATAGTATATAGGAGAGTGGTAAAAGTGTCAAATATTTTAAAGAGGTCAGTTTTCATTTAATCCACTTCTAATTCCTTTAGACTTTCCTTAAAGTATTGCTGTATTGCTCTTTTTTATGTCCTTTAGGCAGTGTATCATTATCAAAGACCTAAACATTTTTTTATTAAAAAATTAAAAATAAACCTTTGTTTCCCTCTTCCCCTTCTTTTCCTTCTTTTCTTCTTTTTCTCCCTAGCTAACAACAACAAAAAAAATTAAACCAACCAGTCTGGCCTTACAGAAGTCTGCTTGAAGAGATATTTCAGGTCTCAAATATTGTATCTGCCATTGGTGCTTAGGGTGACTGATGGAATGCTTAAGGCCATACAAAAGTAACTGGGGCCCTTTGAACCAGAGCTGCAAACAGTCCTGCTGAGGTAAAGGATCTCCAAATGGGGTCCAGCTGCTCAGGCCATTCGCACGTTTTTAGACTTGAAATTAATACCTGCCGGGGATGGAATGAGTAGAGCTTTGTCAAAGGAATTGGCCTGTTGGTGAACTGCCAAATGGGCAATGACTTCAGGGCTCTAAAAAATGAATGAGAAAGATAGCAAAGATTTCTGTTGTATCCCCCTTCTCTGTTACCTCATTCCACTCCATCTGATCATGTTTTCTTTCTTTAACTCAACCTTCAAAAGACAAACATTTCCACTAGTTAGATTTCTCTTGTTATGATACTTTCTCTCTCCTGTGAAAGTCAATGAGTCAACTAAGAAATATTCACAGTATTACTTATCATGTGACAGGCAGCTTCCTAAGCACTGGGATACAAAATAATACAAAAAAACCCCATAATCTTCAAATAATTCAGAAATTCTTTCTGAAAAAAGACATTTATTAGGTACCAGAAATGGTGCTAAATAGCTTTTTAAAAATATTATCTCATTTCATTCTCACAATAAGATAATACTATTATTATTTCCATTTTATTGGAAACTGAAGCAGGTAAAGGTAAGGTAGGCATTATTGTTATTCTCATTTTACCGTTGAGGAAAATGAGGCAGTCAGAGGTAAGATAGGAACTCTTATAATCATCCCCAATTTACAGTTGAAGAAACAGAGGCAAGCAGAAGTTAAGTGACTTGGCAAAATCATACGACTAGTTCACATTAGTTAACTTAGGTCTTCCTGATTTCAGGTCCAGCTCTCTATTGTACCACCTCACTGCTTCAAAAAGTTCAGTTTGAATGAGGGCAGATAACATATAAATAACTAAAAAAAAAATAAAAGAAAATATATACAGTGTAAGCTGAAAGCATTTCAGAAGGAAGACACTGGAGGTAGGGGAAATGACTGGAAAGGCTCACAAGGTGAAATTTGACCTAATTCCATGGCAAGGAAGTCACAGAAGCCAGGTAGAGGTAATAAGAGAAAGCATTCTACATATACACATAGGAGAGAGCCAGAAAGGTATGGAGAGAGTAGCTGATATGTAGATAGATTATAGAGGCCACATAGAGGATTAAAAAATAATATGATTACAGAGGAAGCAAGAGGGTAGATTGAGGATTTTATATTTGATACTGGAGGTAATAGGGAGCTATTATCTGGGGAAGGTGACATGATCAGACTTCCAATTTCAAAGTAACTTGAAATGGAGAAAGACTTGAGGAATAAAATCTGCATAAGACTAGCATATTAGAATAGAGCTGTGTGAATGGAAACAAGGGAACCTCTGTGAGAGATGTAATGAAGGTAGAAACAATAACAAAAGATTGGATACGGGTGGGGGAGAGGGGAGTGAGAAGCTGAGTTTATGAATATCAGTGACTGAGAGGATTGTGGTACCCTTAATAGTAAAAGGGAACATAGTAGAAGAAATAATAAAAGGGAAATTGGAAAGAGGTTTTTGGGGGAAAAGATGAGTTCTATTTTGGACATGTTGAAACTGAGTTGTCCATTGCACTTCAAATCTGAAGTGTCTAAAAGATAGTGATGTAGGGCTAGAGCTCAGGAGAGATATAAAGGCTGACTGCAGATCTGAGAATTATTCACATAGAAAGGATTATGGAAACTATAGGAATTGATGAGATTGCCAAGCAAGATAATGTAGAGGAAAAAGAAAAGAAGGTCTAGACCCCCCTTAGACTAGAAGTGTTTTGGATGGCCTGGATCCAGCAAAGGGGAAAGAGAAAGAGCAGGAGCATGCAGACACAGAAGAGGACAACCAGAAGAGAAGAGTGTTCCAGATACCAGAAAGGAGAGAAAATTCTGGAGGAAAACATGATTAAGCATCAAAGGCTGCAGAAAAGTCAATAAGAATAAGATCTGAGAAAAGTTAATTAGATTGGAAGTCAGAGAGATGAGAGCACTTCGAACAGATGATTTTCTCAAGGAATTGATCCAAGAAGGGAAGGAGAGATATAAGATGATACCTAGTGGGGATGGGACGACTAAGTGACTTTTTTTAAAGGATGAATGAGCTATGTTTATAAATAGCAGGGAATGAATGATTCCATAGACAGGGAGTGAGTAAAAATTAGAATGAGAGTGGTGATGATAGTGAGGGAGATTCATTGGAAAAGGTAGATGGTGATGAGATCAAGCAGATATGTAGACAGTTTTTCCTTAGCAAGGAGAAGACAGGAGTAAAGGAAAAGATAATTGAGGAAGATGTCTGAGTGATTTGAGATGAGGAGCAGGAAAGAAGTATTTGTCAGAGAATGGTCTTGGTATTTTCAATTAAGTGTGGGAAAGATTCTTAACTGAGAATATGGTGGAAAGGGTACTACTAGGAGACATTTGAATGTGGATGAGAAGGTTTAGAAAAGGCACTATATTTAGTGAGATAGAGATATAAAAGTATTGCCTTGTTGCAGTGAGGGTCCAGTTGAGATTATGTAACAGATTTGTAGTGGGTCCAAACAATATGCTTTAATGATTTTTTTCCAGCTCCATTCAGAATCACATGAAAAGGTTAAAAGCAGGTAGATGGGAGAAGCAATCCAAGGTCTGAGTTTGTCAAGGAGTGATTGACAATAGAACAAGAGGGCAAGAGATTAAGGAGTTGAAATAGTGAAGAGTAGGAAAGGTTGCCCATGCAGAGGTATATAGCTTTGGTATCATTAGAAAAGTTTTTTTTGAAACTTTAGATTAGATTTTGCTACAAAATACATTTTAATATCTCAAGTTCTTTGCTATTTTTAAGATGCCCAAAGCTATTAAAATGAAGAAAAATGATTTATAAAATGCAATTTTTAATGTATCAGTTATTTTGAAGACCTTTCAAAGAGGAAAGACACCTATGCAATTTTAAACCAAATACATTGATTTATTTCTTTATTTAGAAAACAAACCTCAGGGCCAAGTAAGGTTTCCTTCTTGTGTGAAGTTAAGCTTTAATTGATAAAGTTTATACCAAAAATGCAAGCAATTCCAAAGAGCACCGGCCATTCACTGAGCTGGTCACACATTAGTTAAATGTCAACATTTTTACATGCCTGGCAGAATATGTGAGTTCTGTAAACAGGGGCAGGACTGATTTTATGTTCAGTCTGGCCCTTAGCACACCTTTGATACCCAGTCCATGGAATAATTAAAATATAATTTTTTTTCCCCTAGAAGGTTTCCTCTAGGATTTTCTGAGTATCATATCCTTAGGTAGGAAACATAAAACCCTTAGTCATATAGCTGCATTTGACTGATTTACAAATTTTTATAATCATAGAATGTTGGAACTGGGTGGGAAATTAAGAAGTCATCTAATCCAAAGCTTCTTAAACTGCAGGTCATGACTCCATATGGAGTCATGTAACAATATAAGGGACACAAAAATTTTGGCAACAGTAAAAGGTATCACATATTCTACCAAAATTTAATTCTTTTTGTAAAAATAAATAAGCACATCCATCTCTTTAGTAAGAAAATTTGCTTTTATCTTTAATAAGTGGTAAATTGCATACATACCAAAGAATGTTTTTAAAATAAATTTCTTTATGAGTTATTATCATCAAATGTTTAAATCAGTAAATATATACCTTTATGCCTAAGATCATGTAAAAATTTCTTGGGTAAAATAAATGAAAAGAAGTTAAAAAGCCTCCAGCTCACTGTAGAAATCCTTTCTGTAGTAATCTTCTGAGATGGGCATTTAGTTTTTTTCACATACTTACCGTGATGAGGAGCTCACTACCTCATATAGTAAACTGGAAAAATTGGGAACCATACTAGAAACCAAACACTCCATACTCTGTTTTGAGATCACCCTCATTTATAAATTGTTTTTATTGTTGACTTTTATTGTCATATTCATTTACAAGTTACTTTTCATCCTATTGTCACCTTCAATTAAAAAAGAGAGAAAAATAGCTTAGAAAAACCAAACAATATATTGACTATGTCTGATGTATATGTAATGTTTCACACCCATGGCCCCTTACCTCTGTCATATAGCAATGGCAATGATTTTCTTTCAAGATTGCCTTGTAACTGTTTTGTATGTGTTCTGCATATATACCTATATACAATGTTTATAGATAGGTTGTCTCCTTCATTAGAAATAAAATTCCTTGAGGGGAGGAAGTATTTAATTTTATCTATGTAGTCCTGGCACCTAGCACTCTGCCTGACACTCTAGTGTTTATCGATTGATTTTTATCAATTCTTTTCTGGGGTAAACTTTGTCAACTTAATTACATCATATTATTTTGTTTTATTTTTCTTTTAATTTATGTCTTTTTAAGGTGATGGGTATTATTGTCCTGGTTTTCAGTTCACGCTGTGTCAGTTCATATATCTTTCCAAGCTTCACAGGACTTTTTACTTCCTTACAGTATAGTAATAATTCATTATATTTTTATCTTATAATTTGTTTAGTCATTCTATCCAGCTGAATGGGCAACTATTTTGTTTCTAATTCTTTGTTACCACTAAAAGCAGAGGTGGGGAAATTTTTTTGCCATGGGCTTTTGAATATTTTTAATATCATTTCCATACAAAATTACCAACTTATAAACTCCCCACTACCTGTGGTTGCTTTGGTAGGGCCAGACCAAATGATTTCATGAGCCTTATATGGCCTGGCTTGCAGGCCAGGCCATCTCCGTCCATGACTTTAAAATGATGACCTTGTAGCCCCTTATTTGTAAGGAAGCTGATGAGAACTCAAGTTTTTCCCCGAATGGAAGAAGGGATTGAGGGAATCATCAGAGGTGAAAACTGAAAGGTATTAGGGAAACCCAAGAACTTTAGAAATCTGTCAGGTTAAGGGGAGCAGTCATATTTGAAGCAGTGAGTAACAAATTTCAATGGAGACTACTTTCTTCAAATGATTATCACTGTGTGTATGTATGCATATATAATATATATGTGTATATACATGTAATATATATATATATATATGCGCACAGAATAACTGCTTTTTTTTCTTTTTAAAGGTAGGAAGGGCTCTAGCAGTTGGATGTGGAAGGGAAGGAGGACCAGTAAGGCTTAGTATAGGATATGGGACATGAACTGTGACTTAAAGGATGTAAAGATTCTATAACATGGCATTTTAGTCTCTGCTTTATGTGCTGAATTTTTGTAATATTCTTCTTAAAATGGAAAACCCAGAATTGGTCATATTACTCTTATAATAATCATAACAGCTAGCATTTATAGGGCTTTAAGTTTATAAAGGATTTCACTTATGTTATCTGATTTTGAGCCACAACAGCGCTGTAAGATAAGAGGTCAGTAGAGAGGTTAGGGTACAATAGATAGATTTGTCAATCATCAACATAGAGATGGTGATAAAATCCATGGGGGATGATGTGATTACTTATGTGAAGTAGTATAGAGGGAGAAGTTGAAGACAAGAGACCCAGCAAAGAACTCTATGGGATGCTTTTGATTATGGGGCATGATCTGCATGAAGATTCAGCAAAGAAACAGCTAAATAAGGAGGAAAAGAACCAGGAGAGAGCAGTCTCCCAAAAAACAAGAGACAAGAGGATATCTACTGGGTGGACAGAGAGAGCACGTTCAGTATGTGATTATTACAGATACAAGTACAAGTATACAAAGCAGTCTCTGTCTTTAAATTTTCTTTCTATTAAGGGACTACAATTCATGAAGGAGTTGTTTGTCCTTTGTTCTCAAAGAGGACCATGACATTAGGAAGGGGATGTCATGACATGCATCCAAAAGAGTTGATTTAAGTGAGAGAGGACTGTGCAAGCTCCTGCCTCACTTTCCCCTGCCAAAATCTAGAAGAGTAATGGTAGGAAGACTGCTGAAAAAAGGCATAGAGGCTGGTAGCCCTGTAAGACATGGCTTAAAGGTTGCAGAAGATGAAAATGTCAAGAAAGATAAAAGAAAGGGAGAACTAGTGTATTAGAGTTAAAAGATTGATTGTCATGTATTGAGAATGATAAGGGATTTTAGAAGTAGTCTAGTTCCACCTCCTCATTTTATAGATAAGGTGGAAGACCAGAAAGATAAGCTAAGTTTCCAAAGGTCACATATCTAGTAAGTGACAAAGTCAGTTTTCCAACTAGATTCCTTAACTTCTGATTTGGTGATCTTTCCAGTGAATTACATCTCCTTTATGCACATGGTAGACAGTGTCAGAGTGCCACCTAAAAGCATTCGTGTCATAACTTGCCTTTCTTAGTCTAGAGTAGGAGTTCTTAACATGGGGTACATGAACTTATTTAGAAACATATTTTAGTAACTCTTTTAATATAACTGGTGTCTTTTGTCCTATATATTTTATCTTATATGTTTAAAAACATTATTTTGAGAGACGGTCCATAAGTTTCACCAGAATGTCAAGAAGGGTCTATGACATAAAAAGGTTAAAATCCCCTTTCTCTAGAGCATCTTTTAATTGTCTTTCAGAAACATTTATCATACTTCAATAGTACAAGCAGCTATGATTTAACTTAGCTGTGGGAGGAAGAGAGACATCCTTTCACTGATTCAAATTATAACCTCTTGACACATTAGTAGATAGACTTCATGTGTTGCTATGCTTGAAAAAAAAAGTCATTACTTGGTTGCCAACTTCCTGGCCATGAGCTTTTCTGAATTTAACTAGGCTGATTCTTGGATGACATATGCACAATCATTGCCAAATCCATGCTTGAAGGACTTCCAGCTTGGTAGCATCAGCCATTACTTTCTCTCCACTGATACTGACTCCAAGGCCTCAGGGTCACCTCTATACAACGATGAGGCATTTGACTAGGAAGACTATGGAAGACATGGCCATGTGGCACATTGAATAGGAGTTTCTTAAATGCCCACTTATGATTTCATTGTTCAAATCAATACTTTTATTTTCTACAGTGGTTAGATATAGTAGAAGGATGGAGGCATGAAGGGGGTGGAGCACAAATGTTAAAGAAGGCACAGGTGGTGCTTTGTATAGCACATGGGAGATTTCTCAGAGACAATGTTGTTATGCTGGGTCTAAGGAGAATTAGCTGGGTATAGTGGACATTCACTGGTATATTTAATAGGGATTTAGAGTGCTTAGGAGAATCATATGGAGGAAATGAAGCTAGAAAGGATAGATGAATTAGAAGGAAGAATCAGTAGTGGTATCTATATTGTTTGAGATTCCTATCTCCCCCCCCCCAGTTGTGTCTGCCCCATGGTGAATGTGATGTGTTCACAGATCTTTATGTTGGTCTAAGGTCATGGTTGATGCATCTCACTCAACATACATGACAATCTGGGAAGAGGAAGATAAAGATGCTATGCTGATGGAATGTAAGCTCTTTAAGGGCTGGGATTGTTTTACTTTGGTTTTTATACATTTAACACCTAGAACTGTATGGTGTGTAATTTATGGTAATTTATGATTAGTTGATTTTGAGTCTAGCTTAGAATTGCCTGATTGTCCCAGCCCTTCTGTCCAGACATGGTTAAAAATATAATTTGTTATCTTGCTTTTGAGATCCGAAAGAAAAATGTACCTTAAATCCAGTTTTCTTTTTCACAAGGATAAATGCTTATCACATATTATCAAGTGTTTGATAAGCAAGATTTTACAAAGTAGGCTCAGGCTGAGTAGGCTGGATGAATTTTACCTCAGCCTTTTATGTCAATCCTTCTTCATCACAATATCATCAATCCATCAAATTTCTCTTAGAGTTTGTTATGTTACCATGACAACACCTTCCTACACGGTTAAAAATAAAACTCCTGGGCTACTGCTGAAATTTGGAGGGAAAAAGACCTAATTGCCTGGCAGGTCTCTTGATGGGAAAACTGATACCACAGCAAAGGCAATCTGGCCACTTTTTTTCTGTGGAGTGATGATAAAAAGGCAAGTACAGAGTTCCCTTTCTGTCTCCTCAAATATTCCCCATGAATTCAGACCTGCTGCCTCTTGCCAGTTACTTAACTGTATCACATTCCTTTCTCTGCTGTAGATCAGCCTCTGAAGCCTTCCCTATGAGATCCAAAAGTTCACCTTATGCATGTGTTACTTTTACATATTGAATACTTCCTAATTCTTGGGCATAGTGGTCTTGACAAGCAACTTCTCTTCCATTTAATATGATTTGTAGGGAGGAAGAAGAAAAAAAAATCTGATCAAGAAAGAAGCAAATTGTAAGGGGTACAATTGCTCTATGATCACAGTAGATTTTGGGGGAAATCATACATAATTGTGGAACTGATTTTTGGGGAAATGGTACTTCTGCATGGTACAGATTCTGAATGGTACAGATTTGGGATTTTAAAAAATCAGAGAAATTCTGTGGTTCAAAATCTCATCTCTAATACATAATGGTTGTAAGATTCTGGGCCCTTAAAGATTAATTTTAAAATTCCCATGACCATTTAAGGAGTTAGGGAAATAACAGAGAAAACTGGTTTTCAGGGTTTTTATCTTTGTCTTCACTGGTCAGTTAATAATATTTAATAAGAGGAAGCATGTCATAATGCATGGAAAGTGGGGTAGTTTGATGATATCATGGATAGAGCACTAACCCTGGAGTTTGGAGGACCAGGTTCAAATCTGGCCTCAGACACTTATTAGCTATATGACCCTGCACAAGTAACTTAACACCAATTGCCTCAGTTTCTCAGATGGAGAGCTGAACTTGAAGTAAAGAAGACCTAGGAATTAAGTCCTGCTTCTAACATATACTGGCTACGTGAGTTAGAGTATATCATTTCAGCTTTCAAGGAAACTGTGTCTAGAGTACTGGGCCTGGCGTCAAAAAGACCTGAATTCAAATCCAGCCTAAGACACTAACTGTGCGATTCTGGGCAAGTAACTTAACTTCTTAGCCTCAGTTTCCTCAACTGTAAAATAGGAATCATAATAGCACCTACTTTCCAAGGTTGTGTTGTTGAACACAGTGCCTCACACATAGTGGGAACTTATTAAAGACTTCTTTTCTTCCTTTTTTCCTCTCTAATCCTATCAGGTAAAGAAAAGATGCCAAGTTGATTGGTAGAGGAAATTTCTTCAAGAGATTCCCTACATGGATGAACTCACAGGTCTGGTCCCTACTCTTATTTTTAAGAAGCACACTCAGACCAAATAGAAGATGAGGTAAAAGAGGTGAGTATCTCCACTAGTATGAGAATAAAAAGGAAGTCTTAGCTTTTTTATTGAATGCATGAGAACCATATTCTTGAAAAAGCTGCTTTCTTCATGCTTCATAAAATTCCTTTATAATTGTTAATTTTTTTTCTTAACATCTTGGTTCCACCCCATTCTCTCTCAGATCATATGTGGTATAGTTAGTTATAAGTGAGATATTTCCCACAATTGTTCCTCTGAACTCAAAGAATTGAATTATAGAATTAGAATAAATCTTAGACATCATCTGGTTTGATATCAACCTGCAACCTTATTCCTATCTACAATGTAGAATCATGTCATTGTGGAATTTTAGGGTTGGAAAGCAGCTTTGAGTTCCACTGATGCATTTGCCCCAGAAGGTAGTTCTCTAGTTTTTGCTTGAAGGTGGGGTCCAGAGAATGAGACATGGAGTAGGGATGTAATGATCCATAAAGAGAAAGGTCCAATAATGATGGAGATTTTCCAGCTTTCTGAATCATAAAATAGGGTACCTAAGATAGGCTGGAAGCAAGGAAAACTTGGAGAGTGGAATTAAAAGAGATTGGAACCACTGAAAATTGGGTCTGATCCAGAAAAAGATGGCAAAGTCTGTTCCTGGAAACATAGTTGAAGCTATTTTAACTTTTTGGAACCTGGTAAGGCTTGTATCTCACTGGTACAACCTTTAAGAATCCCCAGGTAACCTCCATGCTGTGGAAAGCAATTTGAAACTATGCTCCCCAAAATTTTAAGCTTCTTTATAATCTTTGACCAATGTTAAGTGTATAGAAACTCCACAAGAAATCAGAAAAACAGGATAAGGACAATCGGTGCAAAATTATTTATAGCAGGTCATTTGGTATTGGTAAAGAACTAGAATCTAAGGGGTTGCTCATCAATTAGGGGATGGCTTAATAAATTATAGTATATGGATGTAATAGAATACCATGATACTATAAGAAAGGATGAAAGGAATTATTTCAGAGAAACTTAAGAAGACTTGAATGAACTGATGCAGAGTAAGGTGAGCAGAACCAAGAGAAAAAAGTTATAGTATAACAATAACGTTGTAAAAAAAAAACAACTTTGAAAGACATAGTAACTCTTATTAAAGCAATAGCCAACTACAATTCCAATGGGCATATGATAAAACATGATATATACAGAATGAGGCACATATCTTTTTTGGACATGACCAGAAAATCCAGACACAATCTAAAATGCATGCTCTATGAATTAACATACAAATAAATATATGGAAATAATTATAGGTCTTTTCCCTGTTTCTTTGATCTCGGGTTATAGTCCTAGTCTGGAATAAAAAGTTCATTAACTTAGTTTGGGCACATTATTCAAAATTCTTGTTAGGATACATTTCAAGGGATTGAGAGCAATGATGGGCAGGATTACATGGATTAAAATGCTATAAACTTCACCAGCCCTGAAGTCAGGAGGACCTGAGTTCAAATCTGGTCTCAGACACTTAACATTCCCTAGCTGTGTGACCCTGGGCAAGTCACTTAACCTCAATTGCCTCAGCAAAAAGCAAAAAAAAATTCTATAAACTTTGTTCAGGAGGAATAGGAAGCTCTCAAGAAAAGGAAAAAATATGGGATGTATAGGAAATTAACACACCACCTTTGATTTTTTTTTTTTTTGCTTTTTTTTTGCTGAGGCAATTGGGGTTAAGTGACTTGCCCAGGGTCACACAGCTAGGAAGTGTCTGAGACCAGATTTGAACTCAGTTCCTCCTGACTTCAGGGCTGGTGCTCTACCCACTGCGCCACCTAGCTGCCCCACCACCTTTGATTTTTTAAAAAAAGGTATGTGTAGAACATGGAATCAAGAGCAAGTAATAGAAAATTAGTACAAAAATAGATAGCACAATACTATAAACATGTTGTCAGAACTGTTAAAACTCAAAATAAACTAATACTGGAAAAAAAAATCAAGTACTGTAGAACTAACTTGCCCGGATCTTAGCAATGAATGAATGGGTCAAAGTTTTCATGGTATGCTTGAGGACATAGTGGAGAGATGTGGGCTATACAATAGACAGGTATATTCAAACTAGTTGAATGTCTGGACCAAACAGTAGTTACTGATGATATTATATCAACTTGAAAGGAAGACCTTAATAGAATAGTCCAGGGACTTGTTTTCAATCTTCTCATATTTAACATTTTCAGCAATTACTTGCATGAAAGAATACATGATACGCTTATCAAATTTGCAGATGACACAAAGCTGAAATAAAAAAACTAGCATATTGGATGACAGAATCAGGATTCAAAATGAACATGACAGAGTAGTACATTGGCCTAAATTTAACAACATGAAATTAAATAGGGTTAGGCACAAAAACCAATTTTATAGTGTAAGATGTGAGAAAAATAGACAGATAATATTTAGTATGACAAAGATGTAAAGCTTTTACTGGACACCAAGTCAAATGATTATCAGTAATGTTATATGGCTGTCAAAAAAAAGATAAGACAAACTTAGGCATAAGGTTTTGAACTAGACAGGTGTTGATCTCACTGTATTCTGCCTTGGAAAGATCTTATCTAAAGTGTCGTATTCCATCCTGGGTATTATATTTATGACATTTATGTTGGAATTTATCAAAAGCACAGTGACCAGAATGTTCAGTTTCAAAATCAGTCCAAGGAACAGGGACTGTTTAATCTGAAGAAAAATGATATGGGTAAGGAAGGAATAATAGTTGTCTTACAGTTTTGACATTACTGTTAGACCACTAAAAAGTGAAGACAAAACCTAAAAGACAACTCACTTGTATTCTAGCAGATTTTAATGAAGGATATTACAGTTGTCCAGTTGTAAAGACTGTAAACAATCTTAAAATTCAAACAAAAGGATTATAATAAACCATACTTAGTACAACACCAGAATTAATTAATAATAGTTCTTAATACAGTATAATAATTTGCAAAGAATGTAGTTAACTATCTGGCATCTGGTAGGTACTTAATAAATGCTTGTTTTCTTCCTTACATTCTATTTTGGAAAAGACTCTACTAAAATAAGGATAGTATTTGAAGTTTCGTTATATAATGAGTGATAAATGCAGGAGCTTGATCCAATCACTTAGCTTTACTTCTACAAGGAGAAATTTATATTCCTGTAGCATATCAAGTAGGTAGCAGCAGTCAAGTAAAGCATTAGCTCATGAAAAGGCTACCGAGAACAGATTTTAATAAAGTCTTATAAAACCAAATTGGTTTTTACCCTGAACTCAGTGACTTCAGTGCAAAGCTGAGTACCAGGAAAAATATGGAAAATGTTTTGGGATTAAGAAATAAAAGTGCAAAAAGGTCTATGGACAGCTCAGATCCCTGTATATCATATAAATACAGTAAGACAAAGTAAGAAAGAAATAATTGGGACAAGCATTGAACTATGTCACCAAAATAAAAAATACTATTCCTTAAAAAGTATGAAGCAACTGGATACTGATCTGAGAGTAATTTCAGAATCAGACACCTGTATACAGTACGAGCTTTGGCTAGAGAAAACTTGGAAAATGATACCAAATTGAGAGAAACAGTAAATATGAGGGAAAACCATGTGCAATTACAAAAGGATCAACTTGACTTACTTAAATAAGCTGTGGTTATTTCTCTCCAAAATCTCTCATGTATACCCCCTTTTCTTTCCTTGCACAGTCACCACACTTGTCCAAACTTTCCAGTTCAGTCCATCTTCCATACTGTTTCAAAATGATTTTCTTAAAGTACAGATCCGATCATATCCAGCTACTCCCTTCCCTATACTCACTTGTATTCTAATGTCTCTGTATTACTCCTATGATCAAATGTAAAGTTCTCTTAACTAGTTAAAACTTTACATAATCTGGTCCCTTATATTTCTAGTCTTTTTATATATTTTTCCTCTGTACATTCTATGATACAGCCATGCTGGGCTATGATGGTTTACTCATGGATAAATACAGCCCACCTCTGTGTCTTGGAACTAGCTGTCTCTCAAGTTGAAAATTCTTTCCCTTTTCACTTCTACCTCTTAGAAACCCTGGCTTCCCTCAAGAGTCAGCTCGAGAACCACTTTCTAGACTTGACTGTTATTGGTTTTCTTAGCTACTAATGCTTTAATCTCTATGGTTATCTTATATTTACTCTGTATGTATTTTGTCTACACACATGTGTATATATTCACATGCCTACACACATATATATATACACATATGTACACATATAATTATATGCATCTTTATCTATATTTATATATATATATATATATTTTATACAGTTGTTTTACACATTGCCACCCTCTTTAGCCTATGGGTTCAAAGACTATTTTTTGCCTTTCTGTGTATCCTCAGTATTTAGCATAATTCCTGGGACACAGTGGGCTTTTAATAAATACTAATAGACAGTATTTCCAACAAATAGAAAATTATTGAACAAGTAAAGCAGTATGTTACTGTAATGGGAAATTATGGTATCATAAAAATAATGAATATCATGCATACAAAGAAATATGAAGAGATTCAAACAAAGTGATACTATAGAAAACCAGAAGGACTGTTTTATTAAAGCCTAGGAGTTTCTACATAGGATTGTTGTGAAGATCAAATGAGATAAAATATATAGAGTGCTTTGTAAACTTTGAGACTGTAAAAATGCCAACTATTGTTATTAGAAGAGATTTCTCTGTAGTTCAGGGGTGGGGGGACTTTAGAACAGTTTTTGTCTCAACACAATTTATACCTTGTTAGTTTAAGTAGCATCATTCTGACTTCTGGTCCCTTTTCTTATAGTTATTGCTTCTATCAAAATTTCTGTTCTCTCAGCTCCCTATGGCTTTCTACAACTCCCTTTCTGTAGCCTCATGTTGCTTCTGTTCATTCTGTCAAATGCCAGATTCTGACATATTTTTTAGTGCATTGAGGGATCAATTCTGAAGATTTCTGAAGGAAAAGTATATAAGATATGGAAAGAAAATTGCAGCTCTTATTAATATCAAAAGAAGGCAACTGAGAAATACTGATCCATATGCCCAATTTCCCATCTTTATAAATTTGTTATGAGAATCATCTGTTTAGAAATTAAGGACATCTTCATTGAGGGTATTAGTAAGGAAAAGTTAGGCTTTTATCTTTACCATCATATATATAAGATCCCACTATGGTTATAATTCAAGAAATTTTTTTTAATCACTTAATATGGTAGAGCAAAATATTGTCTTAAAGTTATCTTTTCAATGAGGTATCTACTAATCATCCATCCATCAGAATAATTTAAATTTCCTTAAAAGCTAGAACATACACACTCACATACATGTATACATATATCTATATGAACAGACTTATAGACGATTATATATATGTACATATACATAGAGTGGGATAGATTATATTTATGAAATTATGTTACTTTTTCAATGATCATAATAGTCTTCCTGTCACAAAAACCTATTTTAAATAATAATAATAACTGCAATAATAACTAGCACATATAAGCTTTGTGGTTCAAAACATAATTATTATTAACAATAATATCAATTATATAATAAATCATTAACATTATATAATAAAACCAACAATCAATATAAAAACATTAATAATAGAAATTAATAATTAATTAATGATAACAATAATAATTTATTATTATCGTTATCATCTTATTTTATCCTCCCAACAACACAGGAGAGTAGGCAAAAGAGGAAACTAAGAGTTTAAGTGATCTATTCATAGTTACATAGATAAGAGTTTGAGGCTGGATTTGAACTCAGGTGGTGCAATGAATAGCATTCTGGGCCTGGAGTCAGAAAGTCTCATCTTTCTAAGTTCAAATCTGGCCTCAGACACTTACTAGCTGTGTGATGACAAGCACGTTTGTCTGTGTTTGTCTCATATTCCTCCTATGTAAAATGAACTGGAGAAGAAAATGACAAACCATTCCAACATCTTTGTTAAGAAAACCCCAAATGGAGTCACAAAGAGTTGGATATGATTGAAGCAAATGAACAATTATACTCCAACTCTTCTGTACTGTACTGTGTTATACTGTAAACATAAATATTTTCTTAGTGATATAATTGTGATATAATAGTGAATCATGGAATATTTCAATTTCAGAATAATCAAAATTGTTGACAAACCAAAGGATAATGATGGCACAAATTGGCTCCATTATATTGACAGTGCTGATGTATATGTATAAAAGCTATCTTCAAGAACACTTAATATAGGAAAGGAGACTGGCTAGTTATGTAGTGAGAGCAGGGGTTAAAAGATGAACATCCCTAGCATTGGATTGGCATTTGCAAAACAATAAAAGGTTTCTGGTTTGCCATATAGAAGCTTTGTTGAAGATTTATGGAAAGATATAGACAACAATCACATGGCACGAAAAAATTACAGTTGGGTCATAATATACATTAAGGAAAAGAGTGTCCACCCTGCAGAAATCCTAAATTTATTGAAGGGTTGCAATGTTTACATGAAATCTTTAAAGGCTGATCGGTACTAGATTTTGGAAATTCTTAAATACCAACCAAAGAGCTTTGAATTTTATTCAGGATGCAATGGAGAAATTTTTGAGAGAGTAACTACATGACAAGCTTTATGAATATGGAAGATTTCTTTGGTGGGGATATGAAGGCTAGATTGGTGGAGGCAGGAGCACAGTCTGAATGGTTGATGAAGACTTATATTAGTGTGAACATAGATCAGAGTTGAAAGGGGCCTTATAAACTAAGCCCCAAAGAGATGAAATGATTTGCCCAAAGTTTACTCAAGTGATTAGTATCAGAGGCAGGATATGAATCTAAGACTTTTGCCTCCAGTCACAACCAGTGTTTTTCCCTCCTATTATATGCTTGCCTATGCCAGAGGTTGTCTTTCTATGTTACTCAAGTTACAATGGCTGTGGATCAATTTGGTAGTCTGTCTAATACCTCTTCCTTCCTCACTTTCCTTCCTCATTATTAATGTGTACATCCTTAGAAAGTATACTGCTGAGGTAAGTGAACTTATCCACAGCATTCAAGATTTGTCCATTTGCTGTAACTGATGGTTCCACATATGGATGGTGTGATCCTGACTGATGGAGCAACTGTGCTTTCTTAGTGTTAATTATGACACCAAAATTATCACAAGCAGCAGAGAATCAACCCATACTTTGTTACATTTCAACTTCAGAGGCTACATTGAGTGCACAATCATCTGCAAACAAAAAAATCATGTACAACTACTCCCTCCATTTAGTCTTTTCAAGTTAAAGATTTTATTATCAGCATTGAAAGCATTTAACATGTGTCTAAAAACATTATACTAAAAAGCATGGGAGCAAGAATACAAGCTTGTTTCACTCCATTGGTGCTAGGAAAAGTTTTAAGAGCATTGTCCATCATCCAGAACCTAGGCAAGCATACTGTTGTGAAATTGATGCACAATGCTGATGTACTTTTCTGGACAACCAAATTTTGACATCATTTCCCATAAGTCCTAGAAACTGACAATATCAACAGCCTTGGTCAGATGTAGAAACATTGTGTCAGACCTTTGTTCTGCTCTGCTCCTGGCATTTCTTCCAGAGTTATTGAATGACAAATCCCATATTGACCTTTTTTTGACTCTTTTTGAAGTTACACTGGCTCTCAAGTAAATGAGCATCTTTTAGATGAAGGATCAGTCTAATAAGGAGGAATCTGGTAAGAATCTTGCCAACAATGACTAAGAGAGTAAATTCTGTGATTGTCACAGAACAATCTATTCCCTTTACCTTTAAAGAGCTGGACAGTGTATGTGTCCTTGAACTCCCGGGGATTAACCTCTTCTTGCCATATAATCTGGAAAATTTCAGTCAACTTTTAAATCAACATTGGACTCCCCACTTTGTAAATCTCAGTTGGAATAAAAGTAGCATCAGGTCCTTTGCCACACAAAAGGAGCCTAACTACATTTAAAACCTCTTCTTTATTTGGAACTTCAGCTAGGGAGGAATTAATTTCAACCTGAAGTAAACAATGACGTTAGCATTGACTAATGATGATCTGTTGAGAATGCTATGGAAGTGCTCAGCCCATCTCTCTAGGATTATGTCCTTGGCGCTAAGTAATGTGGTTCCATCAGTCTTGAGCAGTTGAGATACATCATGGTCTTTAACCCATAAATAGCATTCAGTACATTATAAAAAGCACTTTGGATTGTAACTATCAGCATAAAATTGAATTTTTTTCTGCCTTCTTATTGAGCCAAGAATCCTCCAACTCTCTAAATTTTGCTTGTACTTTACTTTTGGTAGAATTGTGTCACCTTTTTAGAAATGGATGGGCTGACTTCATACTAGAAGTACTAGTCTTCTCTAAACACACCCTACATTTCTGTAGTAGAGGGAATAGAACTGAAGGACAGAAGGCAAAGTTAAAATAGAACTTCAATTGGCGAGACTTAGGAACTGATGAAATACAAATACCAAGTTAGTTTCTACTGGTGGAAAAACTGTTCTGAGTTAGCAAAGCAGAGTATGACCTGACTCTTCTTTCTTCTTTGTCTCTTCTTCCCCTTCCTCTTCCTTTGTTTTCTTTTCCTCCTCTTCCTCCTTTTTCTATTCCTCCTCTCTCTCCTTTTTCTCTTTCTCCTTCTCCTCCTCTGCCTCTTTCCCCTCTTTCTTCTACTTTTCTTTCTTCTCCTCCTCCTTCTCTTCTTCTTCCTCCTCCTCCTCACATTAACATTCTATTAAACTCCACTAGAATTACATTCTCTACAATATACTGTCCACTAAGGTGATGGATGGTTCATTGACACCTTAGCAGACTGGTTTTCATAGATGGAGACTTGGTTCTCTTTGTTTCTTCTGAAAAGACTAGACATATCTTAGGGTGGCTAGGTGGGCGCAGTAGATAGAGCACCAGCCCTGAAGTCAGGAGCACCTGAGTTCAAATGTGACCTCATACACTTAACACTTTCTAGCTGTGTGACCCTGGGCAAGTCACTTAACCCCAATTGCCTCAGCAAAAAGTAAAAAAAAAACAAAACAAAAAAACAAGAAGACTAGACATCTCTGTGGTTTGAATAATTGTAAATATGGTCATGTGGTTATGTCTATTTGAAAATGCAGTTTTGTACTGATTTCCATGGATCCATGAAAAACATCCTAATGTTCTACCAGCATGCAACTCTAAGACTGCTGACCATTTAAGGTACAGTCTGCAACCAAGAGACAGAGGAAAACAGACTGGTCCATTGGGTGGGTGGGTGGGTGGGGCACAAAAACTTCTATTTTGGCATCACTAATAGGGGGCATTTACATAACACTTTAAGGTTTCTCAAATGCTTTTCTTATATTATTTCACTTAGTCTTACAATGGTATTTTAGCCACATTTTGTAGTTGAAGGCACTGATTCAGGGAGATTGTGACTTGCTGGGAATTTTCTGATTGTTCTCTGTGTCTGAAATACTCTCGATTTTCTTCTCCATCTCCTGGCTTCTTTGGCTTCCTGGAAGTCTCAACTAAAATCTCACTTTCTTTAGGGAGCCTTTCCTGATTCTCCTTAGTACTAATTTGTTTCACATAGCTTTCATTTATGATTTCTTGAAATATAGCTCTGAAAAAGCAGGCTTTGTTAAGTCCATTGTGATTCAAATGAATCTACCTGTCTATGCCTTTCAACCTAGTTCACTTGGGTTCTCAGCAATTGGCTCTGCCTAAATCTTACCTGCTAATTTTTTGGGTTTAGTTGGTTCAGAATGAGTATAAATAGCAATTGTTTTTGTTCTGGACAGAAACCCTGAGCATCTTCCCCTCTCAGATTGATTCTTTTATAGTTAGGTGGTCTTTTACCTCCATTCTTACATAGTCTTTAATTATTGAATAGGTGTTGCCTCAAACAACCTGAGACCTGGGAAAGACCTTAACTTAAAAAGGCTAAGGAATCCCACTGCATCCAGGTCATTAGACATGGCATGTCATGTCCCTGAACTCAAATGACCTTAGAGAAGAGAACAAGACTAGTGCCTTTATACAACTTTGTCTCATTTATATTCAATTTACTTGCAAGTCAAGACATCACCTTCCTGATGACATGAGTCCTCTTCAAGAAGGAATGATGAACAAATCCAGCCTTCCCTCTGTTAATTATTTCCTATTTTTCCTGTGGACAACTAGGTGAAGCTGTGGATAGAGTGCTGGGTCTGGAGTCAGAAAGATGAGTTCAAATTTAATCTCACACACTTATGCTATGGACTCTGGAAAAATCACTTAATTCTGTTTACCTCAGTTTTTTTTTATTTGTAGAAATAGGTTGGAGAAGGAATTGGCAAGCCACTCTAGTATCTTTGCTAAAATAACCCCAAACAGGATCACAAAGAGCCAGAATGTAAGAAACAAAATGTCTTATCAAAAATTTCACTGACTCACTGATGAAACTAGCAATGATTTTATTTTACATTCTTACAAGAGCAGGTGTCTAAGCTATACACATTTTTGAAATGTAAAGGCAGGCTTTTATTTCCTATCCTGAAGCTGTCTGACTTTGGACAAGTCATTTAGTGCTGTTTGCCTCAGTTTCTCCATTTCTAAAATGAGCTGGAGAAGAAAATGGCAAACCTCTCCAGTATATTTGCCAAGAAAACCCCAAATGGGGTCACAAAGAGTAGGACATGACTGAAAAGAACTGAACAACAACAGCAAACATCAGAAATAGGATCCAACTCAGGTTTCTTCCAACTCTAAGACTAGTCCTTCTTTCCATACATCATATAGGATTTTTCCTTTAATATCATACTTTAAACCATTGAAATTAAGAAATTACATTGTTAGGCTCTTTCAGAAATTTCTGATATTGATGCCATGTAGTTTGAGTTACACAGAGATAACATATAATGGATAGAGTACTGGACGAACCAGAAAGACTTGAATTTGAATTCTACACCAGACACATTATAGCTATGTGACCCTATAGATGCTACTTAACATTTTTGAATCTCAGTTTCCTCCTTTCTGTAATGCAGATGGTGATAATAATAATAATAATAATTGGTATTTTATAGGTAGTTGTATGTTCAAGTGAGCTTTTTTTTATAAAGTACTTTGCAAACCTTAAAGTGCATATAAATATAAACTATTATTATTATAGTATATTTATAATAAATACAAGGCATTGTCCAATAACAATTTATAAAGATTGTGCTATTTTTACTTAACACTTTTCTTTAATCTCAGATTGCAATTGGCGTTGCCAGCTTTCTCATGTTTATAATGAAAGCTTGTTGTTGTGTATCAGGCTCAATTCTGTCCCTTCACACTCCCTTTCCTCCTCTCTTCCCCAATTCTTCTTAGGTTAAGAACTCTGATAATAGAAGGGAATTGTAGAGATGACGTTCAAGAGAAATTCAGAAAATGAATTTCTTTTTATCTTTGGGCAAAGCAGCTCCCATGAATAGAGTACTGTAATAAAACCTTTTTATACGCCTGTCATAGAAAGACAAACCTTTTCCAAAGGAAATGGATTGGAGTATTTTCAAGATATGATAAACAGCCTGACAAAAAGGGTCCTGAGTTTCTCTTTTAGATGTGCAGGAGGAGGTAGTTTTAACTTTCCTTGTCAGGTAAAAAGAATTCATTATGAAAGCCAGTCCAGCTGAAACACAAAAATGAAAATGAACTTGGATCTCAGTGGCAAGAAATGATTTCAAAATGTATTTGGGGAGGTGGTTTAATGAATAAAGTGTCAACTTTCAGCTTGAGCAAGAATAAATCAAACACAGGATCATCTGGCTTTGTAGTGGGAAGGACCTGGTTGTAGCTGCCACAGAGCTCTGGGTAAAGAGACATTAAAATCTAATTCTTTTTCAGATTTTTATAAATGAATTGCTGCTAATGATGTTAATAATAGTCTTGTACACATTTTGCCATTTCCCTATTACAGCAGGCCCTGACTGAGAAAATAAAATGAATAGAACTTGGATGCAAATGGCCCTTTGGGATACAAATGGCCTTTTATGATATGTTTATTCAATTCAGGGGATAATGCCCTAAAATACAGCCTTTGGTATAATCTTGCTCTCAGGCAGTCCTCTATATCTGTACCCTGACCCATAGTTTGCTGGTGGGACTACCTTGGGAAATCCAGAAACTAAACTTGTTTGGCTGTATGTCTAACAGGGTCCTAACTTTGTTATTCTAAAGCAAATACCATTCAAGTCACATTTCAAGGAAACGTGTTATTCAGTTGAGGAAAAAAGGTCATTTCCTTGACTCATCTATGTTCAAATAGAGCTTCTACCTTGTCTCAAGAAACAATTTCAGACAAGAATGTATAAAATATGTTTATTTTTATAATGAGGGCTAAGACAAGAATAATGAGAATAGATTAACCAATCAGTCAGATATAAACTTGACTTTTAAAAAACAATTTGCCTGCAATTTGCAGTGCTCTTAGTTTGGAAATGAAAATATATGATGACAATGCAAGTTCTCACACACTCAGATACACATACACACGCATCATTTATCAGCAAAATTATCAAAGATACAGCCATGAATGACTTCAGGGGTGACAGAGACAAAATCAGCTAACCCATCCTATTTCTGTCACTGGCCACCTTGCTATTTGCACTGACAACAATTTATATAAGCAGCAAAAACTTTTTATTTTTTGATGTAAAAAAGTCAGGGCATTGGAAAAACAATTGGAAAAAATAAAGTTCATGAAAAAAAGACCAGAGTTTGAATAAGGGATAAAAAGACATCAGAGATCAGTTCTACCTTAATATTTTTATCTAATTACTGTAGCCTCACTAGATAGCAATGAATGGTATATAACCAGTCCATAGCATCTCCCATCATAAGCATCTCACATAATAGCATCATAAACAAGTGCAAAAATGGACACATTAAACAAATAATTGCAAATCTCTCTCTAGACATTGGTTTTAATATTGTCCATCATCATTATTATCATAATCATCTTTGATTTCTTATTGAGTGTCCACTGGATACATGGCAATAGTGTAGGCTTGTCTTGTAATTTAAGAAATGAAGTGATTATGATCTCTTTTCTCCTCTTCCTTTTCTACTTCTCTGATGAAAACATTAATGAACTAGATAATAGCCAAAGGTAATAAGCAGGATCATATTGTTTTTCTATTTTTTATTATTATTAAATTTTTTTTTTTGCTGAGGCAATTGGGGTTAAGTGACTTGCCCAGGGTCAGATAGCTAGGGAATGTTAAGTGTCTGAGACCAGATTTGAACTCAGGTCCTCCTGACTTCAAGGCTGGTGCTCTATCCACTGCACCACCTAGTACCTCGATCATAATTGTTTTTCAAATGAGAATGATAGAATAGGAATAGAAAATTTACCAGAGGATCTAGGTTTAAATTTTAACTCCCCCCATTTATGAGCCAAGTATCTTTAGGCCAATAACTTTACCTTTCTGAAGACTAGTTTTTTCATCTCAAAAATAGTACTGATAATCCTTGCATTACTTATCTCTCAGTGTCGTTCTAGTGATTAAATAAGCTCTTATGTATAGGGAATACTTTGGAATTATAAAGACATATAAATACTTGGTCTTTTCATTTAATATAAATTCTTAGTTTTATAGGAGATGATACTGACATTCAAGTCAACACAGGATCTTGACTGTAAGTGGAGAAAGTTAAGGAAAGAGAAGGCATACATTATAGGGATGACAATGAATAAGTTTTGAAAGTATGATAAAAAGGAGGAGATAGAAGGATAAGAAATGAGAGGACGTTCACAGTTCAAGATCATGGAGGTGTGACAATTATGGGTGAGGGTAAGAATTAAAGTATGTCCTTTGTGGTGTGGATTGCTGAGGTCAGATGAAGATATAGATAAATTGATGAACTTGATAAACTAAAATAAAGGGACACAGATTTGTATGTTTGGCTTCCAATGTATGAGGACAATTTTGGGGATGGAGAGGAAGGCAAAGTCAAGTACTGAGAGGTCTTTAAAAATATTTGCTGCAGAGATAGCTCTCTGAAAGGAGGAGGGGAAGAAGAGATATGAGGGAAATTGTGATCATATTAAAAAACCCAAAATATTTCTTTTTAAAAGTAAAAAAGAAAGAAAGAAAAGAGAATGTCCTGAAGACTGGTAGATGACAGCAAGCATCTAGAGAGAGTGAGATAAAAGTATTGAGGGAAACTTAAGGGAAAAGAGATGTCAAGTGATGGCAGAAAGTGACAGAAGGAAACAAGGAATATTCTTACTTCTCTTCCTGGTTCAAGAATATTCCTTCTAAGTATGAGAGAAATATATAATACGGGAGAAGCTGGATGGGGATTCAGTATCTTTTAGAGGGAATCAAGTTTCTATGAATACAAGAAAATGAAAAAATGAAAGAAAGGTCTGAGATGAAAGAAAGTTTCTTAATGATAGGATGGGGATGCCAGAAGTTATAATAATAAGAATATAAATTGGCACTTATATAGCACTTTAAGGTTTACAAAGAACTCTACAAATATTATCTCAATTGCGATGAGGTACACTATTATTATCCCCATTTTACAGATGACAAAGCAGAGGCACAGAGAGGATATAAGAATCTTTTATGGGGTTACACTGCTAGTAAATGTCTGATTTTGTATTTCAACTCAGGTCTTCCTGATAGTAGGCCCAGTGCTTTATCTACTGTACCACCTATCTACCTCCTAATGAAATAAAAAGGGAGGGGTAGACTATAGCTAATGAGGATTAATTAAAACTTTTTTTTCCTGGATTTGTAGAACTGTTCAAGGTGACATAAAGTTGAGGATAGAAGCAAAAACTGATATGACATCATTCTAATAAGCCAGGTATAACAAAGAATTTTATTGTTGTTCAATTGTTTTTCAGTTATGTCTCTTTGTGATCTCATTTGGGGTTTTCTTGTCAAGGATACTGAAGTGGTTCATCATTTTCTTCTGCAGTTCATTTTACAGATGAGGAACCAAGGCAAAGTGTTAAGTGATTTGCACAGGATCACACAGTTAGTAAATATCTGAAGCTCTATTATTGTACCACCTAGCTTCCCTATGATGGAAAATAGCAGGTGAAATATAGAATGAAGAGTATCAAAGGAAAAAATAGTCATTTATAATAGTCATCCAAAAGAAGAGCATTATTAACATTCATGATATGCTATATCTATATACATATTTGCAGAGAATGCCCTAAATATCAATGCAAGACCCAAGTCTTATTTTTTAGGTATCACTAAGATTTACTAGTGTGACTCACACCTGAAATTTCCTTTTCTACAAAATTATCAGACTAAATCAGGAAAATGCTAAAGACAAAGCTTACTGAGATTTTAGCAAAGAATTTGATGGATTTTCTCATTATATGCTTGTTAACAAGATGGGAAGATAAAGACTGGGGAACTAATAAAGTTAAGAAGATTCACAGTTTGCCAAATGATTGGACCCAAAGAGTAGTGATTGTCAACCTGAAGAATTCTCTCCTATATAATGGTCTTAGTGTTGACTCTGTTCTTTTCAATATTTTTAATTAATTCCTTAGAAAAAGCCACATATAGCATGCTTATCAACTTTACAAATGATATAAAACTGGAAGAAATGGCCATTAGATTGAGTGATAGAATTAGGATTCAAAAAGATCTTGATAACTTCTTAATAGATTTTGATTGAAATAAGAAGCCAAATGGAATGAGACGAAATTTAACGCCAGAATAACCTGTGATTTTGTTGGCATAGTTACTTCTTTCAACTTAGCAGATGATTTTCAAGAGTTGCTGTTGTCAAGAAAATTATCCTATAACCAACCTGTCAATTAATGTCTGTCATTAACCAGACTGATATTTAAATAACAAGCAAATGTATATAACTAGATTTATGTTGGAAACCTTGGAAGTGTTGAAAGTGTTACATTTTAAAAGTTTGAGAGACATAAGTTGTTGGTAATCAATAATTTTTATTAATAATACTAGCATTTTATTAATAAGAGAGTTCTGTGGTAATCTCAAGTGCCAAGACTCCTTAAGGTTGTTGGCTCACAATTTATAGGTCTTAGAAGAGGGGATGGCAATCAAGTCTACTTAACAATTAACGATCAAATGAATATTGCAATGAAAAATGGGCTCACTCCAATGAGGGGCTGAGAGAGTAACATCATTCATTCTTGGACAAAGAGACTGACTACCTCTACATACAAACCACCCCAGCTTTGGATAATCTACTTAAGTAATTTATTTCCTCTTCTGTTAATCTGGGCAATTTATATTTTTGTAGATATTCCTCCATTTCACTTAGGTTATCAAATTTATTGGCATACAGTTGGGCAAAGTAACTCCTGATTATTGCTCTAATTTCCTCTTCATTGGTGGAGGGTTCTCCCTTTTCATTTTTGAGACTAACAATTTGATTTTCCTCTTTCCTTTTTCTAATTAAATTAACTAGAGGTTTATCTATTTTGTTGTTTTTTTCATAAAACCAACTTTTAGTTTTATTTATTAATTCAATAGTTTTTTTACTTTCAATTTTACTAATCTCTCCTTTTATTTTTAGGATTTCAAGTTTGGTATTGGATTGGGGGTTTTTAATTTGTTCTTTCTCTAGCTTTTTTAGTTGCAAGCCCAATTCATTGATTTTCTCTTTTTCTATTTTATGCAAATAAGCATCTAGAGATATAAAATTTCCCCTTATTACCGCTTTGGCTGTATCCCACAAATTTTGGTATGTGGTCTCATTATTGTCATTCTCTTGAATGAAATTAGTAATTGTGTCTGTAATTTGCTGTTTCACCCATTCATTCTTTAGAATAAAATTATTTAGTTTCCAATTGGTTTTTGGTCTATTTTCTCCTGGCCTTATATTGCATGTGATTTTTATTCCGTCATGATCTGAAAAAAATGCATTTATTATTTCTGCCTTCCTGCATTTGATTTTGAGGTTTTTGTGTCCTAGCACATGGTCAATTTTTGTATAAGTTCCATGGACTGCTGAGAAAAAAGTAAACTCCTTTCTGTCTCCATTTAATTTCCTCCAAAGATCTATCATACCTAACTTTTCTAACCTTTTGTTTACCTCCTTAACTTCTTTCTTATTTATTTTGTAGTTTGATTTATCAAGGTCTGAGAGAGGGAGGTTGAGATCCCCCACTATTATAGTTTTGCTGTCTATTTCTTCTTGCATCTCTCTGAACTTTTCCTCTAGGAATTTCCATGCTATACCACTTGGTGCATATATGTTTAGTATTGATATGGCTTCATTATCTATGGTACCCTTTAGGAAGATATAATTTCCTTCTTTGTCTCTTTTATTTAAGTCGGCTTTGGATAATCTAGACCAAAGCTTCTTAAACTGTGGGTCTCAAATCCATTTGAGGTTGTGTAATTGAATATGGGGGTCATAAAAAAAATTGGCAACAGTAAAATATATCAAGTATTCTGCCAAAATTTAATTCTTTATGTACAAATAAACAATCACATCCATCTTGGTATGCAATTTTGCTTTTGTCTTTAATAAATGGTAAAATATATATCAAAGAATTTAAAATTGTTTTAATGATGTATTATCAATGAATATTTGATCTGAATATCTATTTTATATACCTATATTTTGAGGGTCACAAAAAATTTCTTGGGCTAACAGGGGTCCTGAGTGGAAAAGGTTTAAGAAGCCCTAATCTAGACAAAGGATCTTTCTCTACCCAAACTTGCTTGAGTGGAACACAGTGATTAGGAATTCAAATTAGATTACAAGTCTGATCTAGTTTGATGGAATAGTAATCTAGAATGAGGAGAATGTTAATCCTATTTGTGATCATCTCTGTCCTCTACAGACTGGACTTTGTTCAAGGAAATAGGACAGGGAAAAAAAGAATGGATCTACCCAATCTTAATAATAGGCAATTAATATGTGAGAGAAATAATTATTTCTCTCACTAACTCTCACCTTGTCAGGCTTATTCTCCACTGGAATAGCTTTTGAGAGCTTAGAATCACCTCACCACCATGATGAGACACTGGCAAAAGATATTCTTGGAAGAAAATGGAATGCAAGAGTGATAATTCAAGTCCTAGGATCATATATTTAGAACTAAAAGGGCTGTTGAATTTAGCTTCCTTCATTTTACAAGTGAGGAAACTGTGGCATGGGTTAAGTGACTTACCTTAGAGTCACATAATTAAAAAGTGTCTAAAGTCAAGTGTAAATCCAGATCTTCCTAACTCTTTCTAATATCAAGTTCTAACCAGTGGTGTCAAACTCAAATAGAAATGGATCTCTGCAGGCTTCAAATTAACTTTATCTAATTGTATTTTTATTTCTTTATTTTTAAACATTTCCTAATTTTATTTTAATCTGATTGGAGCTCAGGAGTTTTATGGGCTGTGGCAGAATCTGACAGCTCAACAGTACTCCACCCCTTCTCCAAGTCTTACCCTTGAGTTTAAACTGTGAGTCCCATAGTATTCCCATTTAGTTCTCTTTTGTTCTCTTCTAACTACAAGCCCTCTATCCCTAACCTTAAACATGCAGGCTTAATTGTCTTTAGCACATGTGGAATTCTTCCCCATTAGCAGACAAGGGATCTCCTTAGCTTCTGTCATATGTTTTATTCTGTCTAGCTAGATTGAAGCACAAGCAGATATCTAGAACCATTGCTAATACAGAATCCTTCCTTGGCTCTGACCACTTGGGCTTAATTTAGTTGACAATGAGATAAGTGGATACAATGCCAAGCCTGGAGTCTAGAAGACTGGAATTCAAATATGGTACTTACTAGCTGCTTCAGTTTTCTCATCTGTAAAATGGGGATAATTAATAGCACCTCCCAATGTTGTCTAGATCAAATGAGATAATATTTGTAAAATGCCTAGGACAATTCCTGTGACCTAGTAAACATGTAGTAAATGCTTATTTTCTTCTTTCCTTCCTAAGTATTTTATGAAGAGAGATATGATTTTTAAAAAATAAAGCTGGTTGCTTTAGGATTACATTTCTTTTGTTATCTGACTTAGCTTTGGAGCCCAGTTTCCTGGGTTTGCAAGTATGTAGGTTCTGCCTTAAGCTTTGCTGAAAGGTGAGAGGATATCACATTGAATTTCTCTCCTACCCTCTGGGGTCACTCTAAGTGTAATAATTGTTAGTCGTCTGCCTGTGGTCAGGTCCAGTTTTAATTGCCTCAGAGCTGCAGGAAACACATTTGATTTGTCTAGTTGATCTGCTTTGTGCAGACATTTTCAATTGTCTTGAATTATTTAGAAACATTTTCCAGTTTATGATGGTTATGTGTCTAGATGTTAGGACAATTACCTGTCCTAAAATCTCATATTTGTTCCCTTAGCCTAGAAGAACAGAATTATGACATGACTTTTTATTACATGATTTTTTTTCTTACATGAAGTAAATCTATTTGTATCTTTAGTACTTAGCACAGTACGTGGCACATTCTAAGTATTTAATAAATGCTTCTCTAATTGTTTATTTATTCACTCTTGAGTTATGTAGCTAATGCCCAGGGAAAAAGAGAGCAATGACATTGTGTTAGTCCTGTATATACCCTGAGGACTGCAAAGTATACTGAGATGGCAGTTTCATGAGACACAGAAAAATGGAAGTTTTTGGGCCAATGTCCTCATTGTCATATCCTCTAACCATGAGCTCTGTCCTAATATTTTCTTTTCTTCTTCCTCTATTCTGCTTCATTTAGTGATCTCTCAGCTCCTATGAATTAAATATCATCTCTACTGATGATTCTCAAATTTACCTATTCTGTTCTAATTTCTCTACTGACTTCCAGTCTTACATCTCTAATTCTCTTTCAGACATAAAGTGAACGCCTAGTTGACAATTCAAACTAAACTTGTCCAAAAATGAACTCATTATCTTTCCTCTTAAGCCTTCCCAATTCCAAACTTCTCTATTATTGTTGAAGATATCACCATCCTTCCAGTCCCCTTGTTCACAATCTTGATGTCATCCTATATTAGAATGAAACCTTGCAGAGTTTAGTAAATTGCTTGACACATAGTAGGAACTTAGTAAATGTTTAATGACTAACTGACTGACTTATGATATTGAGATAACTTCTTGAGAGGGGAGAATTTTCCCCTGGATATTGTTGCTCTGGGACAAAACTACAGTAATCTGCTGTAGATTAAGATCTTACTATTACTACTACTCAAGTATGATGATGACACCGGTAGCCAACAATATTCAAGCTCAATATTTATCAAACTTTTAGTGCATCTATAATTTGATGCTAGGTGCTTAAGAAACAAAGTTGGTATGTTCCCTCATAACTATATAAATCCTTATGGGGAAAGGTTGTTAATGACTAGGATTGAGGTAAATTTTCATGCAAGAGGCAACATTTGAATTGGGTGTTAAAGGATAAAGAGGAACACAAAAAATGAAGGGAGGGGAAGAGAGAACATTGAGAGTAAAGGGAAAAGTTGAGCAAAAGCACAAAGGTGAAAAGGTGGAAGACATTTAGGGGGTAGAGTTGTCCAGTTTTCTTGGGAATCAGAGAACATGAATAGAGGAGATTCATATGAAATAAAATTGTAATGACAGGAGGATTTGGATTATAAAGGGCATTGAATGTCAAACTTCTGAATGTAAGCTATTATATGATAAAAGTTTACAATTCCATAGCATTTTTATATAGTTTTCACTTTTCCAAATACATGCAAAGATAGTTTTTAACATTCACTTTTGCAAAAACCTTGTGTTTCAAAATTTCCCCCCTTCTTCCCTCTTCCTCTAGACAGCAAGCAATCCAATATAGGTTAAACATTGGATGACATTTTAAAGTTATGTAAATGATATTTCAGTCCTTGATCAAAAAATTTTAATGACATTCTTTTTTGTCCTTATTGCTCTTAAGCTTGGACTCAGGGACTTATGGTGTCTACCTCAAGTACTTCCAAAGCTTCAAAGAAAGGTATGGAATAGCTTTAAATCATAAAACATTGGGTTTGTCCTCACACCAGGGCACACTGGAGAGAAAACTACATTTGCCATGATGTTTGGAATAAGAGTGCATTTGTTTATTGGGAGGAATTTGAAGGCTCCATTTCTTTAAGATTTATGCCTGGGATATAAAATGATTATGTTAGGATTGTGATGAAGACTTCCAAATAGGAGAAGGAGTCCTATGGAAGAAGTCATAATGATAGCATCTGGTACAGGAAGTGACACAGAAGCAATAAATCCTATTTGCTGGCTGTCAAGAACAAGCTGAGGAAAACTGTGAAAGAGAGTACCTCCTGCTTTGATGGAGCCACTCTAAACTATGGAAGACTTCAATTCATTTACACTGCATGAACAAGTTTTCTCTTCATCTTTTCATTGACTTTTGCAGGAGACATTGGCCATACCTTTCAGAATGTGGTAATGAAGTAGACAGTTTCTCAAAAAATTCACTTGACAATACATCAGAAATCACTAGAATGTTCATACTGAGAATGCTTTCCTATTCCTTTGCTAATCATTTTCATCTGAATTAAATATTTTACTTTTAAAATGTATATAAATTGTCTAGTATGTTGGCCTGGTATAAACTGGATTTAGATGCTCTTTGCAATTCTCAAAAGCCCTAGGATGGGATCTCAAGTTAAATGAAATCCTCTTATCCAAATATACCCCACACTGAACTTAGTAAAGAGTTAAGCGTAGTTAAGTGTTGAGTGGAATATGAATTATATATAACTTTAGAACAAAATGAGACAGAAGAGACACAAAAGTAAAAGAGCTTAAAGGGGAAATAAGTTGAAGGTAGAATGAGATAATAGAGGGAAAGAAAAGTAGATAAAAGGTAACTCACTAAACAGAGACCAAGAAGAAAGGGGACAATTGTCATACATTTTAAAAGTAAAATATTTAATTCAGATGAAAATGATTAGCAAAGGAATAGGAAAGCATTCTCAGTATGAACACTCTAGTGATTTCTGATGTATTGTCAAGTGAATTTTTTGAGAAACTGGGTCAGGCCAGCATCTGAAAGACATTTACAAAAATGAGACTTTATTAACTTTCTCCTCAATCTTGTTCACACTCCACCCATCATTGAGAAGCCCTTTGTGTTCTATTCAGCCTTGGGTTGAGGAGTAGATTTGGCATCTTCACTATTTTTTTTTTTTGTCTGCATGTGCCATTATACTCTTTGGAGCCACAACTACTACCAGTTACTAAGCAGGTAACAAGAACATTGCTGCCTTTGAATAAAGTTGAAAAATATGAGAATCTCCCTGCCAAATATCCATGAGACGGAAGTGTGAGCAGATGGAGGAATTGAATCTTTATTAACCTTACCATGATGTGAATGGAAGAACCAACAAAGAACAGTCTTTTCTTTAGCACTTGCAAAGGAGAAGTTATACAAATAACTGGCAGGGGCCTATGGGGAGAAAGGGGGAAGAAAGATTCCTTTTCTCTGAAGTCTTTGCTCTTTGAATTGCCAACATAACCACTGTTCCTGTGAACATACAGGAATATTTGAAGGTATCATTAGACAGGAAACCAGAAGGAGGAACAGAAACACAGAAACAGTACATTTGCAAAAACTGTATTGGAGCTTTGGAACACAAGAAGTACATGTAAGAGAATTTTCAGGATTGTAGGCAACACTATAATGAATGTTGTGTCTCAACACTCATTAGAATCTGATGAACTTTCTCTGTAGTGAAGGATGTGGAAAGAGTCCAGACGTAGAGTCAGAAAAAAATGAGTTTGAGTGGATTCATTGATCTTTAAGTTCTTTTCTAGTAAGTGATTCTTCATTTGTGAGTCTGCTTTGTCACTTGTTTACTTTGTGACAACCTCTCTGAAGCTCAGTTTCCTTAGGACTAGGGCACAATTTTGGTAGGGCCTCTCAGAAAAAAATCTCTCTGGCTTAAATTCTTACCTAAGTTGCCCCTGGGAATTTTAACTAATTAATTTTAAAATTAAAAACTTAACTAGTTTTGGCTCTGTCCTCCTATTCTCCTCTTCCATCAAAAAAGAGTCCTTAATCTCCCCATAAGTACTTAGCCTTGAATATAGAAAAAATTTTATTTGCTAATTAGAAACACCCCCACAAAAGACTTTTCTCTGAGCACATAGTAGTCAATCAGTCAACAAGCATTTATTCAGTATTTACTATGTGCTAAGCATTATATTAAGTGTTTTGGGATACAAAGAAAGGCAAAAGACAACTTCTCTGCAGGATCCCACCAGCAAGTATGTGTGCTACATGCATTAATGACCATCTCAAACCTTCCATTCTTCAATCTGCTGCTTGAATTATTACTGAATTTTCATCTTGAATTCAAAGGCAACTGGGACAGGGGGTATATTATGATGTTGTTTGAAAATTAATAAAAATACATAATTTCTCTCTTCCCACCCATATATATATATACATAGACATATGTATATATGTGTGTGAATATATATGTACATCTATCTATCTATCTATCTATCTATCTATCTATCTATTTGTTTATCTACTAGTATCAAATAGACCTCAGCATTATTGGCTATATAATTTATTAATGAAAAATACAAAGACATATTCAGATTTTTCAACAATATGTCACAGTGAGAAGTAATAGCCAAAATTCTTGGGCTACTGAGTGCAACTACAAACTTTTCAGCTCTGAAAAAACGGTGCCATCATTCAGTTCTCTCACAATGGCAGTCAAAGTCAATCAAGAATTCTCTCTAGGCTTCTTTCCTAAAGAACCATACCATGCTATAAGAGTTGTGCTCAGTTCTCCCTGGAAATGTCTTTTCAGAGTGTCTCAGGAAAAAAGTTCTCTTAATCCTTTCTCTTTGTACTTCACAGTTTCTCTCTAAACATGACATTTAACAATATCCAACTGACAGCTAAAATTTGATTTTAAGATTCTATTCCCTGAAAGTGGAATTACATAGAAGTAGTCTTGAAGGTTCTCTGGGTACACATGCACCTGAATATTTCCATCTTATCTGTCTCTAGTCAAAGTTCTCTTCCTTGCCACAGATTGCACTGTCCCTCTGCAAGGCCCTATCCCCCTTTTCATGCTTTTCTCCCCAAAAGTTCTTTCTCTCTAGAGGCTACATGGATGTATTGGCCTATACAATAACTCTTTCTTCCTTATCTGGTTTGCTTCGATCTCTACATAGCTTGCTTATTCTTTGTGGTGGTGTTTTGTCCAAAGTCCTTGTGGTCCCTTTTAGAGACAAGTAGCCTAAGAGTTTTCTGCTGACAAAAGTGAAAGAGATAAGAGAGGAGGTGCTCACCCCATAGTGTCTTGGTAAATGTCCAGCCATCATTAGGGAGTGAATATAAATAATAAATAGATTTGGGGATGCATATATATGTGTAGTTCTACATATATAAGGTTCTTACATATATATATATATATATATATAATGTCTCTATGCACATGCTCGACAGATTTAAGTTTATCATTTTAAATAACTTATTGTTGCTTATTATATTTAAAATTAGTTAAAATTAATACAATTTTATTATTATTTTTAATGTTTATTATTTATGAAAGTTTTTATTATATACATTATTAATATTTTATCCATCACTTTTAAAAATCTAGACAAGCAACAAAGCAATAAATCAAGCTCTGATTTGTAGCATTTGCTAAATGTAAATGCTCACACTAAAAATTTAACAATTGGCTCTCAAGTTAATTCTAACACATCCTTGACTCCAACTTCTTTTAGCATATGCCTGTTATCAGGACAATAATACTTGCTCTACTTACTTCACAAGATGATTGCCAAGATCAAAAGGGAAAACATATGTAAATTACTTTGTAAAACCTTGAGAGCTGAATAAAATAAACATCAGTTATTATATTTGTTCCTGTGGCATCTGTTCATGATGCAGAACTACGTTTTGAGAGAAATACTCATTTATGAGATACAAATCAAGATCGTGACTATACCTTAGGAAAAACCATTTCTACAGACAGATTAAACCAGGTTGAGGGTAACTGGCATGGCTTAAATCCATTGATTAGGTAGAGTGATGTCTGCCCCAAACATGTGAAGAATTTCCCTGACAGAATGGGTGGATGAGATAAATTTATTTCAATGGTTGGGAAGGCAGTTAAAGTAGGTGCTGTAGAGCACTTAGGACTTTTGGTCAGACACTGAAGATGTCAAGACCATCCACTGCATTCCAGACCATCACCAGTTATTACTAGCACTTACTACATGCTTTTTCTTTCATTTATTTTTTATTCATTATCCAGCCACTCCAATTATATTTCTCATTCACTCTGTGGAATTTGCCATAACAGAAGAGCTAAGGACAACTTTGGCTTATTGTCCTGGAAGTCTTGAATTAATGAATCTTTTCTGGGAAGATGTACAAAAGCTATTTCACAGTAGTTTACATCTCACTTTATCAGCTACAAATTTTAAGGGGGGAGAGAAGAAGCATCTATTAACCAATTATTGTGTGCCAAGCTCTGTACTTTATACAGATAATATTCTTTACAAATATTATCTCATTTGATCCTCACAACAATCCTGGGAGGTAAATGCTATTGATAGTTCTTTCAACAGTAGAGAAAGCAATACTCTCCTATTCTTTTCTTCTGAGAATAAGAGACCTGGAGGTACAAACAATGGTGATCTTACTCTTATAGCATGAGAATCAATGAACAAATCAATCAAAAACTCTTTACTGAATATATGCTATATGTGGAACACTGTAGTGAACACTGGGGCTGAGATTGTAGCTTCTGATTTCAAGGAATTTAAAATGTAGTGGCAAAGGAAGGTGAAAAGATAAATAACCATCCACAAAGGTATATGACGTGTTCAATGAATGAAATGGACAATGAATAATATGGGATTTCAGAGAATAAAGAAATTGCCTCTAACTATAATCAACTAGCAAGACTTCCTGATGGAAGGATTTAAGGTGGGCCCTGAATACTAAATAAGATTTAGATAAGTGAAAAAAGGGAAGTAGGAATGGGATGAATGAAGATGCAGAGATGGGAAATCACAAATATGGTTGAAAAACTGTGAATAAACCAGTTTAGATGGAGTAGCAGGTTCATGAAAAAGTTATTTTTTGTCCTTTGTTATCAAAGATGACATCAGCCTTAATCATTGAATGAGCAATTGCCTAGTCAAATGAAATCTTACAATCCATACAACCAAAATAAATTAAGCTAAGGTTAAATACCTTAGCTTAAAAAGGCCACAGTCTCCTCTGCATCCAGGGCCTTCTCCATCATCCTGATCTGTATCAGGCCAGGACTCAGATGATTCTTGGGGAGAAAGTGAGGCTGGTGACTTTGCATAATCCTTCCTCATTCAAATCTAATTCACTTACTTGTCATAGAATCATATTCTTTTTTTTCCCTGAGGCAATTGGGGTTAAGTGACTTACCCAGGGTCACACAGCTAGGGCCTGTTAAGTGTCTGAGATCAGATTTGAACTCAGGTTCTCCTGAATTCAGGGCTGATGCTCTATCTACTGCACCACCTAGCTGCCCTATAGCATCATATTTTTGATGTCAGGTCATGAAAAGGTATCCTCATGTAATGACTACATATTGGATTTTGATTTCCAAATCTGACACTAGGAATATGATTTTGGGAAAGTCACATAATCTTCCCCAAATTTGGTTTTCTCATATGCAAAATGGCCACCATTGTACCTTGAGCTCTCTTGTTCTTATATTGATCACTGTGTTGGGAAGAAAAGGATAGCATAACATTGCTATCTCCACTATTGAAAAAACTGTTAATAACCCCTAATTCCCAGAGTTGTCGTGAAGAACAAATGAAATAATATTTGTAAAGCACTTAGCATATGAGGTACATAGGACTTGAACTATCTTCATTACAACACTTCTTGAGTCTATGTAAGGAATTTTATAAACTAATGTTACACTAATGTCAGCTAGAGCTATGTGAAGGAGTAGAAGGAAAGATAGCAGCTGTAGCTTGGGATCAAATTGTGGAAGTCTCTGAATGTCAAGGAAAAGAGTTTGAGCTTTATTCTGGAGACAGTAGGGTGTCATTGAGGTCAATGATCATGTAGTGCTGAGGTTAGGATTTGAAAATTATCCTCAAAGTGAGTTTGTAGGTCACCAAGTCTTAGAAGTTTTGCTCTTCAGTTATTATGTGCCATGGACTGTGATAGGCAATGGAGCTACAAAACCAATGTGAAATAGTCTTTGCTCTCAAGGAACTTATATTCTATTAGAGAATATTACACACACATATGAGTATGCAAAATATACTTTTAATACACACTCAATAATATTAGGTAGGAAGGCACTATCAGTTGAAGAATCAAGGAAAGCTTTTGTGAAGTGCTTTTTGTGAGCACTTGAGCCAATTGAAAAAAACTGGGACTCTAAAAGATGAAGGTAAAGAGAGAATGCATTTTGGCTATATGAATACCAAGGCATATTGCCAAGGTACAAAGATAGGAGATGGAGTCTCAGTACAGGGACAATGAAGGGACTAACCTGACTACAGCATGCATGGAGAAGAATAAAGTCCAATAACTCTGAAAAGATAACTTGGACCCAGAACTAAAGGACAGGCAGAGGGATTTATATTTGATTCAAGTACTGAAGTTTACTAAGTAAGGGAGTAATATAATCAGATCTGTTTAGAAAAATAACTGAAAGATCTATCCTCCTGTATAGATTGATTGGAGAGGGAGGACACTAAAAGCAGGGAGGCCAGTAGAGGTCAAGTGAGAGGTAATAAGGGCCTGAACTAGGGAGGGGGTTGCAATGCAAGAGATGTGGAGGTAGAATCAATATTACTAGGCAACTGATGAGATATGTGGAGTGTGAGAGTATGAAGACTCAAGGATGAGGTTGAAACCTTGGGTGACTGGAAAGATGGTGGTGGGTGATTTCTTTAGAAATGATGGATTTAGAGGAATGGTAGGTTTGAGAGAGATAATGAGTTCCATATTGAACATGAGTCTGATTTGCCTATTGGATGCTTGTTTGTCATTTCCGCTAGGCAGTTGGTGATATGTACTTGGAGCTCAGGAGAGAGACTGAAGTTCAATACATGGGTTAAGGAATAATCTGCATAATGATGATAATATTAAACTCTTTGGATCAATCACCTCGATTAAGTGGATTAGACCTAGATCTGGTTACTAAGACATGACCTTGACATGCTACACCCACAGTCAGATATGGATAATGATTCAGCAAAACTTTTGAAAAAGCACTTATGATTATTTTTTTAAAAATACTAAGGGTTCTTCTCAACAAGGGCTAACAATTTTTGAGTTGAACTCAAATACTTTTAGTCATATAGTCACCCCAGTGATTATATGCTTTATTCAACAAGCCAGGGCTCTTAAGGATAACACCAAGCCCCCTTTGGCTCTTTCTTTGTTATTTCTCCATCACCTTTATCCATGGCACTGCTAGTCTTCTTAATCAAAGAGTTTAATACAGAGTTTTACACTCAAACTATCTGCCTCCATCTTTGTGGAAAATTCCATGCTTTCCTCCTGCTCGTTGTTTCAGTGGAGTTGACACAAGCATGGCATTGTTCTAATTAGTTATGAAATCATAATAGGAAAAGAAATAAACCAAAACATATTGAGAAAACCATTGTGGGGGTGAGTGCCACAGCTTCTCTCAAACTTCAGAAGCACTATTTTGTTTATCTCCACAGGCAAGACTCAAAACAGAAAGGACAGCTTAGAGTCCCTCAGATGCTGATCCCTTCTCTGGGAATTCACATGTCTTCTCTTCACTGGCTGCTCTGGTATTGTCCTAGTGAATCTTTCACGCTTGAGTATGAAAGTTAATTCAGACCCTTTTCTTTCTTGACATGGAAGGCAGCTAGATAAAGAAAAGATAGGAAATTGATCTTTGGAGCAAAAGCAGTGTGGAAAACGTTTATCAAGTAGCTCTCCAAAAGAAAAAGAGTATTACAATATATTTTTAAGTTTAATCTTATTAACATTTTCTGCATCATTTTCTAAAGTCTAAACAACCAACAAAACAACAAATGAAATTCTGTTTTGTAGCATCTGCTGACACTCAATATTTAACAATTGACTGGCTGGTTTAAGCTGGTTTCAACACATTCCTAATATAGTAGGATATAATAAAGACTTTTTAGAGAGTTTGGGCAGGTTACACTAGGTTATCTTGCATAGTTAACTTCACTAAGCCTTTCTCTTATTTGGAGACTTCTCACAAAGGCTAGATGAAAGATATTCTGGCATTTATAGTCTTCAGGCTTGTTATGTGGATCAATGTCTGACCTAACTTCTCACCCTGCTTCTCTCTATCCATGGTAACAGAAGTAGTCAAATTCTTCTCATTATCTATCTATCTATCTATCTATCTATCTATCTATCTATCTATCTATCTAT
>JAJPUD010000311.1:620165-637339 GCA_023553655.1 Myrmecobius fasciatus
TATCTATCTATCTATCTATCTATCTATCTATCTATCTATCTATCTATATCTTCCCTCTCTTATTTAGAACTATAATAATCATAATCATAACACTCTAACATGTATCTAACATATGTAAACTTTGAACGTTCTCAAAGAAAAAATTACAAGTATTCTCTCTTCTGATTCTCACAATATTCCTATGGAATGGAATAAGCACTAGAGGTCATATCACTCTGATTTTATAAATAAGTAAAATGAGTAAAATAGAGGATACATAGCATGCTTAGGATCAGAGATTGGACTTATATTTAGGTTGTTCATGATTACAGGTCCAGCAGCATTTCTTTTTCTTTTATTTCTTTTCTTTTTTTTTTTTTTTGCTGAGGCAATTGAGGTTAAGTGACTTGCCCAGGGTCACACAGCTAGGGAATGTTAAATGTCTGAGGCCAGATTTGAACTCAGGTCCTCCTGACTTCAGGGCTGGTGCTTTATCCACTGCGCCACCTCGCTGCCCCTCCAGCAGTGTTTCTAAACCATATTGCATAGAGCCCAGGTGTCCCATGCAAAATGAACAGGCATCATGGGATTACAGATCTTGAAACTAGAAGGGACCTCAGAGATCATCTTGTTCCATCGATCTGATTTTATAGATCAGGAAATTGAGGCCCAGGGAGGATAAGTAATTGGAAAGTGAGTATCAGAAGTAAGAATTAAATTCATGTCCCCTGATTCGAGTCAATGAGAAAGTTTCAAAGCTAGAGGGAAATTTTTCTTTTAAAAATATTTTACCTGAAATTTTGTGTCAATGAAAGATACTAAATACATTAAACAGCATAAAAATAGGCTTAATTTCCTCTATTTTTCTGTAAAATGAACCTAACTCTGCTTTTCCCCATGAGATTTTAATTTCCTCAGACATTACAGGGTGGAAATTATAGAGTCCAATAATATGTATCAAGTGCTCAAGTGACCTATATCCAAACAATTTCAAAAATATTAGACTAATGTTCTAAAACCTCTAAATCCTCTTCCAGGTTCAGATTGTCTGATTCTCTGTCTCTCAATGGATGGAGAAGCCTACCACATCAGATACTAAACCCCTGCCAAAGCTGGTGGCTGGAAGCAGAGCAACCTCACTTTTCTTCCTCCTGTTACCTATGACACAGAATAGTGGGAGATGTGGTCACATCTGAAATTCCAATGGGAGTCAGTGGAAAGGGACTATTTGTTTTTTCAAGAAATCCTTCAGGAAACACATCTAGACCCTAAACCAAAGTCCACCTGTACAAACAAATGTAAATTAGACTAATGTAAAAGTGATCCATTAGTGCCCTTAGATGCAAAAGCAAAGAAGTCATCAGATCTGGGTGAATTTCACAGAATTTTAAAGCTAGAAGACAATTTAGAGATTATCCATTTCCACTTTCTCCCTCCTCCTGCCTTTTTTTTAAACATATGAGAAAATACATAGAGAGATTAAGTAATTAATTTACAATCCTATAGCCATCATAGTGAGGGCCAGAGTTGGAACATTGAGCTGGATCTTCTAATTAATAACTTTCCATAAATGTTTCAAATTCTACTATGAAACACCCATTTCTTTGTGCTTAACAGTGGTTATCCTTTCTTTGTGGTCCTTATTTAACATTCCAGTCCCAAGAAAGAGAATGTCCAGAAAGTTTTGAGTGTCTGAATATAAATGACTTTTAAAATCCTTGATAGATAAGACAAATAGAGAAAGAAAATCCAATGGATGGGGGCTTGGGCTGATGATATCAGGGAAAAAAATAGTCCCAAACTCTTTAGGGTTGAGAATTCTGAGAGGCAAATGTATCTTTCCTGGGATAGAGGGGCAGAGCATATTTATTCTTTAGCAATCAACCACAAAACATTTATTAAGTACCTGCTATATGTGAGGAACCATATTAAGGGCTGGAAATGAAAAAAAAAACATAGGTAACAAAGACTCAGAGTCCTTAGCACCTTACAATTTAGCAAGGGAAGACAATATGCGAATATGTAGGCATATAAAAATATTTAACAACATAGATATGAGATAATTTTGGGGAGAAAGCACCAGCAGCTAGGGAGGATCTGCAAAGGCTTAACACAAACTGTGGCTTTTGAACTCAGCCTTCAAGGAAGATAGGGATGCTAAAAGGTGGAGGTAAAAAGGGAGTATATTCCAGACATAGCAGAAAATCATAGAGATGGGACTTGTAGTGATTTGTGTGAGAAATGTTAAGAAAGTTTGGTTGTACTGCAATATTTGTGAAAGGGGGTGATGTGAAATAAGACTCTAAAAGTAGATTGGAAGTAGGTTCTGTAAAGCTTTAAATGGCAGTCAATTAGTCAACTAACATTTATTAAGCATTTAACTGCCAGGTATTGCTTCAAGTCCTGAGGATACAAAGAAGGGCAAAAAAAATTTCCTACTCTTTGGGGTCTCATAGTCCAAAAGGAGTGACAAGATGCAAACAACTGTATACAAACAAGATACATGGAATAAATTGGGAGTAGTCTCAGGAAAGGGGCTAGGATGAAGAAGAACTGGAGAAGGTTTCTTACAGAAGGTGGGAATTTAGCTGAGATTTGAAGGAAACTAGGAAAGTTAGGTAGGAATGAGAATGCAGAATGTTCCATAGTGGAGGATGGCCAGTGAAAATGCTTGGAGTTGGAAGAGGAATGAATTTGTATTTGAATCTAGAGATAAGAGGTCCCCTGAAGCTTATTGAGGAAGTAAATAACATAGTCAGATCTGTGCTTCAGAAAAGCAATTGGGCAATTATGTGGAAGACTAACTGGGGTCAAGAGAGGACTTGAAGTGAAGAGACAATTAGAGGCTATTGCAATAATTCAGGCAAGATGTTTTTGGAGACTGAACCAAAGTGGTGATGCTGTAAGTTAAGGTGTTAGATACAGGAAATGTGAAGGTGGAAATGACAAGAACCAGCAATTGATTGAATGTGGAGGGTAAGAAGAAGTATTTAATAATGATATTGAAGTTTCAAACTTAGGCTTTTAGAAGGGTGGTGATTCCTTTAATTAAGAAAGGAGGTCTTCTTAATTAAGAAGGAAGTCTGAAATAGAGGTGGATTTTATGGGGAAAGGGAATGAGTCTTGGGAATAGTTGGTGATGGAGACTTGGTGCTCAGGAAGGAACTTGGGGATAAGCACATAAATCAGAGTCATTAGTAAAGGGTACCACAAATTGTTCAGCATTTCCTTGATTGATGAACATCACTTTGTTCCCAATTTTTTTTTTGCTATTACAAAAAGTGTTATAAATGTTTTGTATAAATGAGGTCTTTCTGTCTTTGATGTCCTTGGGGTTTTATATGTGTGTATACACATACATATGCATGTATGTTTAAATAAATCATATTGAGAATATATATAGATAATTAATCTAAACTATTATTTTATATTTTAATTTATTTATATATTTACAATACCTTATATTATATTTATTACATTATATGTTATATACAAATATATGACATGCATATATCTGTACATATACATATATGCATAAATTATATATGTACAAATTGCTTCCTGTGTGAGGGTATAAATTCTTTTGAGTTTCCATTGCCTAGTACCTGACATACAGTTAGGTGCTTAATTATTAAATACTGACTTGGTTAATTATTCCTTATAATATGATCACTAGGTCTTTTACTCCTTTTCTTAGCATAATTTTACATTACATGCCAAAATATTTGAATAGATTTCCAATTCTACCTACAATGCATTAGCATACGTATAATTCCATATCTTCAGATGATTACCTCATTTTCGTCTTCTTTGTCAAGTTTCTATGTGTGAAGTAAAATCTCAGATTTTCTTTTGATTTTCTCTTAATAGTGACTTGGATTTTGAAAGGCAAGGACTCTGATCAAACAGAATGATGAAACAAAGATTCCAGAAGATTCATGAAGAAAGAGCTGATGAACTCAAGTACAGGTTTAGTCATGTCCTTTTTGGATCTGTCAATTCAGAGATTTGATTAAACTATACACGTATGTAATAGATGTTTGTTTTTCTTGATTATAAATACATATACATATAAATATATGGAAAGATAGATTTCAACGTTCACCTTTGCTAAACGTTGCATTCCAATTTTTTCCCTCCCTTCCCCTTACTTCCCCCTCCTCTAGACAGCAAGTAATCCCACTAGGTTAAACATGTACAATTCTTCTAAACATATTTCCACACTTAACATTCTGCACAAGAAAATCAGATCAAAAAGGGAAAAAAAGTGGGAAAGAAAAAAAAAACAAACAACCACAAAAAAGGTGAAAATACTGTGTTGTGATCCATATTCAGTCTCCATAGTCCTCTCTCTGGATGCAGATAGCTCTCTCCATCACAAGACCATTGGAACTAGCCTGAATCACCTCATTGTTGAAAAGAATGGGGCTATCAAAATTGTTCATCACATAATCTTCTTGTTGCCATGTACAATGTTCTCTTGGTTCTACTCACTTCACTTAGTATCACTTCATGTAAATCTCTCCAGGCCTCTCTAAAACCATCCTGCTGATTGTTTCTTATAGAACAATAATATTGCATTACATCATATACCATAACTTATTCAGTCATATCCCAACTGATGGGCATCCATTCAGTTTTCAAAAACTTAGTTCTAATAAAAATTAAATCATAATGATTTAGAGCAACTTTTCATTTGGTTATTAGCTATCAATTCTTCCTTTTAGAATTCCCTCCCCCCCATATCCTTTGATCATTTATTAATTCAGGAATGGTTCTTGGTTTTAAATATTTATGTTAATTTTCTAAATGTTTTGGACATCAGACCATTATAAAATATATGTGATACAAATTTTCTTTAATTTTTTAATTTACATTATTTCTTCACAACCTAGTTTCTATAAAGTCTAGTCTAAATTTTTAGGCACCAGGTTTATAAACTCATGATGATCAGAATGATACACTTTGTGTCAGAAGAATCATTTAAAGCCAGATGTGATTGGGATACTGAGGAGTCTAAGCCTAGTGGATTGATTGAGATCAAGAGTTCTGAGTTACAGTAGGCCAAGCCAATCAAGTATCTGCATTAAGTCTAATACCAATATGGTGAGTCTCCAGGAATGGGACTACTTAAGGAGGGGCAAAATAGACTAAGTTAGAAACAGAAGTCAAAACTATGCTGACCAGTAGTACGATGAAGCTGTGAAGGGCTAATATACTTAAAGCCTGGGTGAGAGAGAGAACCAGTTTCCTAATTAATAAAATTTTTAAATGTTCCTTTTACTCCCATGATATATATGCCTTTCTCTCTTACATTTCCAGAAAACCTGCATCCCTTAAATAGATTGAAAAGTTATAGAGGATACTGTATTTCTTTTGGTGGAAGATTCTGCTGATCTCTCTTATTTATGATTTTCCTTGCCCTACCCTTGGTTACAGTCTTTCCAAACAAACAAAAAACCCCACTGTTCAACACACACACACACACACACACACACACACACACACACACACACACACCCCTTGTGGCAACATCCCCCACACCCCCAATTTTTTCCTTTCAGGATTTCAAAGGCAGGAAGCTGACCCACAATGCTTCAGCATGAAAAGATGTTCTTTTCAACTTCCCACCACAGTTTCTAGGTGTATCCTAAATTCCATCTGTGGCAAGATGAGAGATTTTACAAACTTCTCTTTACCCCAGATGGGATGCATAAGAGGAAAGGTTAAAATAAAGTTTTGCATGTGAGGGGGATGGATGGGTGGTACCAAGTTACTGGCCATCTGTGAAGGATTGTGGTTCTGACTGTGGCTAGAGTCAGGCAAAAAACATTCTTCAAAAGATTGTTTAAAATTCTGAGGTAATTCAGGTTCTTTAGGTTCCCAGACAAGACTAGTTCTTCTTTCTTTATAAATAAAAACAAGAGATTTTGATCAGTTTAGCCTCAAAAACCAGTTAGAAGTCCTTGACAAGTACTTTCCTCTTTTAACCAAGAGACTGGATTCAGAATTACCCTAATAATTGTTCTGCTGATGTGCGGGAAAGTTGAGGACCCAGCTTGCTCTTTACCAGCTCAATTGGCTCCCTGCTGCTGATGGGATGAAGAACCTGTTTGTATTCATGGAAAGGCAGATGCAGCTTTCAGAAACACCCTCAAGTGGAGAACATTCAGGTAAAAAAAATTCTGACACTTGAAAGGATAATGGGTCCTCCTCTCTATCAGTGACTATTGAAGCACTGGTTTCTTCAGAAGAGATCTGTTATCCCAGAGAGCAATAAAGACCTGAGATAAATTAACAGCCCAAGTGAAGAAGTAGACGAGCATAGGGCACTACTTATTGTGGAAGTACAAAGAGATTTACAATAGTTTATGTATCCATTGGACTTTGCTGGAAGGGACCTTAGAATTCAGGCTAGAGGTTCTTGCAAATTTTTTGGTATGTCATTCACACCTTTGACAATCCAGTAAAGTCTATTGACTCTCATAATAATAATGCTTTTGAATGCATAAAATAAAATATATAAAATTATAAAGGACATCCAGAAGTGATAGCTGCAATTAATAACTGCTACCAAGGGAAGCTTAGGTTAATGGTTCACTTGAGCTCAGGAGTTTTACATCTCAGAACTTTTCAGACTCAGTAGGCAAAGCTATTAAGTTTAGCACCAATTGTGAGACTACAAGACAGAATGGTGGTGGAGTAGTACCAGGTTGCATAAGAAAGGATAGGAAAATCTTCTTGTTGGAAAATAAAGTGAATAAAAATTCCCATATTGATCAATTCACTATTAGTCCAGCTAAGAGAGGGAGACTCAGTCTAAAAGAGAAAAACTATTTCATCAAAATAGTTATCAAAATATTTTAAAAACCACAACTTTGGGGCAACTAGTTGGTGCAGTGGATAGAGTACTAGCCTTGAAGTCAGGAGGACCTGAATTCAAATCTAGCCTCAGACATGTAACACTTCCTAGTTGTATGACTGTTGGCAAGTCAGTTAGCCCCAATTGCCTCAGCAAAAAAATAAAAAAAAATAACTTTACAGACCCTGGGTTGTCTCTAACTTAGAACAACCCCTTTAATTAGTCTACTCCAAATGGTTATTCATTAATGAAATTTCCCTCCTCAAATTATCTTTGTATTTATTTGTTTGTTTTCTTGGTTTATTTCTCAATGGAATAGAAGCTCTTTGGGGACAGGTACTCATGAGTATCTTTGTATCCCTATTACTTAGAATGGTGTCTTTTGTAGATAGTACGTTCTTAATAAAAGTTGTTAAATTCAATTGCTAAAATATTTCATTTTATGTATGGGAGTACTGAAGCGTTGAGAATTAAATGACTCATTCTAGGTCATAAAGTAACTGAGTGGCAGAACCAGGATTTGAATGCAAGTCCTCTGAATCAAAACACTTTCTAATACAGCAAAATGGCTTACTATGAAGTGATCTTACAATTCTCAACAGAGTTAAAAGGGATGATTAAAGTAGAATTTATCATGCTTTGGCTAATGCAAAAAAGGCAAGGAAAGCAATTATGATCTCAGACAAAATTATTGCTAAAATAGATTTCACTAAGAAGGATAGACAGGGTAACTACATTTTAATCAAAGGTACCATGGATAATGAAGCAATATTAATGCTGAACCTATATGAACCAAATACTATAGCATCTAAATTTTATTTTATTATTTTTTTTATTAAAGCCTTTTATTTGCAAAACATATGTATGGGTAATTTTTCAGCATTGATCCTTGCAAAGCTTTCTGTTACAAATTTTTCCCCCCTAGTCCCTACCCCTCCCCTAGATGGCAGGAAATCTACTTCATGTTAATTATGTTAAAATACTTGACAAATCAAATATGTATATACATATTTTTACAGTTATCTTGCTGTGCAAGAAAAGTTGGATCTACAAGAAAAAAAATCTGAGAAGGGAAACATAATGCAAGCAAACATCAATAAAGAGCATAGCATATAAATTTTAAAAAGAAAAGTTAAATGAATTAGATGAAGATAGTAGTATTATAATAGGAGAGAACTTAAACTTCAGAGAACTAAAAAAAAGCTAATCAAAGAATGAATTAAAAAAAGAAGTCAAAAAAATGAGCAGAATTTTAGATAACCTAGATATGATAGCTATGTGAAGATAATTGAATGGAAATAGAAAGGAATATACCTTCTTCTCAGTAGTTTGTGGTACCTTTACAAAGACTGACCATATTTTAGGACATGAAAAATTTATGGTTAAAAGCATAAATATTAAAAGTATTCTTTTCAGATTAAAATGCAATAAACTTATTTTCAATAAAGGACAGAAACACAGATTAAAAACTAATCACAGGTTAAACAACCTAATCTTAAAGTATGATTGGGGTTAAAGAACAAATCATAGAAATAATCACTTTAATTCATTAAAGAGAATAACAAAAATGAAACAAAATATCAAAACCTAAGGGATATAGCAAAAGCAGTGATCAGATGAAAATTTCTATCTCTAAATGTTTACATCATAAAAATAAAGAAAGAACAGACTAATGAATTAGGTACATAATTTTAAAAAGCCTAGAAAATGAACAAACTAAAAATTTCCAATTAAACACCAAATTGGAAATTTTAAAATTTAAAGTAAAATTAAGTATAAAGAAACCCCAATGACTTAATACATAAAACTAGAGTTGGTTTTATTTAAAAAATAGAATAGACAAACCATTGGTTAATTTGATAAACAAATTTATGTTACTCAATTAGAGCTCTCTCATTATGGTAGTTAGAAGGAATACTCTTCAGTTAGAAGGAATATAGACAGAGGGCACAAGTGTGAGTTGAATAATTTTTCTAATAGTAGAAAACCACTTTAAAACATACATCAATATTTTTAATAAATTAAAAAGCAGCTAAGTAGTGTAACGGATGGAGTACTGGCCTTGGAGTTAGGAAGGCTTATTGAGGAAGGCCTCAAATATTTAGTAGCTGTGCGATCCTAGGCAGTCGTTTAACTTTGTTTGTCCCAGTTCCTCATCTGTAAAATGAGCTGAAGAAGGAAATGGCAAACCACTCTAGTATCTTTGCCAAGAAATTTCCATATGGTGTCTTGAATGGTTGAACTTCACTGAATAATAACTATTTTACCCCCCATCCTCTAGGACCAAGCAGAATAAGTCCAATCTCTCTTCTACTTGGTAATACTTCAAATACTTGAAGTTATATGCCTTGCCTTCCTTCAAAATCTTCTCTTCTCTAGAAGAATCATACTTTCACCAGTTATCATTTTTCATTACCTTGAGGTTCTTCTTCATTCTGGTTTTCCTTCCTCTGGGTTTTCTTCAGTTTATCAATGTCCTTACTAAAATGGAAAGTGCCCCAAACTGAATACAGTGGAACTATCATCTCCCTCTTCCTAGAAGTTCTGCCTCCCTCAATTCAGCCCAAAATGGTGCTAACTTTTTTGGCTGCCAAAATATACTCAACTCATGTTTAGCTTGCAATTCACCAAAACCCCCAGATGTCTTCTAAAAGAACTTAAATCTGATCATTTCCCCTTGATCTTTGTACTGTGAGGCTGATTTTATTAGCCTAAGTATAAAACTATTTATCCCGTTAAATTTCCTCATTCATATCAGCCCAGAGTTCTAAAGACTCCGAAGATCTGACTCCTGACTGTCATGAGTCTGTGAGCTATCTCTCCAAGATCTGTGTCATCTGTAACTTACAAATATGGTATCTCTACTTCTATCAGAGTTATTTATAGTTATTTACTCTTCTAATGTTTGGAGACAGTAAACATGGCTGCTAAATAGGTTCCCTTCTTCAGATTAAAGAACTCTATCTTTTTAAAACTATTTCTCATATGATATGATTTCCAGACTTTTAATCAGACTGAATAATTTTTTGAATATGTTATAATTTGTCAATTTAGAAATACAACCATCATAAGACTTAGACCATAGAAAGGCTCAAGCACCGTAGTGAGATGATTTGTCAGTTAAACCAATAGTTTGAACTTTAAAAAAGTTCATTGTAGATCAAACTACATTTAATTTGATGGCCCTCCAAATGAATTTATATGTTCGGCACCCTATGCATGAACTCTTTATAGACCATTTACCAGAATGTGTACAGAAATTAGATAGAAGGGAATCAAAGAGGGGCAGAAGTTTATAGTGGAAACCACCAGTATCACGGTGGTATATGGGGATCTCTTTGCAAGCCACTCTTCTCTGATGACTTTTTTTAGATTGCTGCCACTTGTTAAGAATTATGCCAGATTGGAGGTTTTGCTTATAAATAGGATCCTTAGGGTACAAATTCATTTAGATTAGTCTCCCACAACTCTTTGATACCAGTTGTTCCTTCCCTGCCAAGATAACAAAACTTCCTTATGGTCACCATAGCATCATGACACACAATGTAGTTCTAGAGCATATGCTATGGCTAAGATTTGAATTCTACTTCTGATGGTTTGTTGTCTTTGTTCATTTTCAAGGAAGACAAAAATGGTATCACTATGGTGGAATAGAGGTTCAATGTGTCTGATTGTGGATAATCAGACTAATAAGAGCTCAGAAGGTTTTACCCAGGTCAGGGCACAAATAGTCCATATGAGTATCTGGAAGGGAGAAGTTTTTAAATGTGCATGCCTCATGCTCTTTTGAGCTACTACAATTCTGCTTTGCTCACAGAGTATAGAGCCTTCTTTAATACAGGCATGCCTTACAGGGTGGTCCTGTGCCAGTGATTCCAAAGTTCTTCAGAGAAAACTTGGAAAGGTCCTCATATCACTTTTTCTGATCTCTCTGTGAGTGCTTGCCTTGTGCCAGTTCTCCATAAAATAATCTTTTAAGCAACCGTACATTTGGCATTCAAATAACATGACCAGCCCATCAAAATTGTGTTCTTTGTTCAGTAGAATTTGAATGCTTGGTAATTTAGCTTGAGAAGACTTCAGTGCCTGTCCCTAGAAGGTATACTGTCAAGGTAAGTGACCTTATCCACAATATTCAAATGCTACTTCTGGTACTCACTATCTGTGGGATGTTGGGTAAGTGACAACCCCCCAGACCTTCTGTTTTCTAATTTGGAAATGAAAGGCTTCAGTTTGATAAGCTCTGAGGTTTCTTTTAGCTCCAGCATTAAGATCTAATGATTTCTAAAGAGATCTACATAAATCAAATAAACAACTTGTCACCTATTAGCCTTCTCTTTATTTAAAAATCTTATGTATAAGATGAAGGACAGCAGTGTGTTTGTTGCAGATATTGTGTGTGTGTCTAGATATATGTAAAATATATATTTATGTAATATAGCCATATAGGCATTCCCTTTGTCACCTGGGGCCTATTAGCCAAATAAAATGCTCTCCTATGTTGCACTGAAGCACCAGCTGCAGGTGTCTATATTTGCCTCTCCTGCCTGATTTCCTTATTTACTTTTCTCCTCTGGCTTAATTTGATGTTGCTGCCATGTAAGTGAGTCTGAGGTGTTGGAAGAGAGTCACAAAGAGGAAGGTGCATTTGGTGTGAGGTTCATTTGTGTGCATATCTGAGGTGTTGATTTAATGAGAAGACAACGGGACCTGTGAATTGACTATGGTGAGAGAAGGGCTTTACAAGCTGCCTATATAATTATAGATCCCATTTCAAAAAGGGAAGTTGTTTTTCCAATTAAAAATATATACTTTTTAAATTTTATTTTATTTGCAAAATATATGTATGGGTAATTCTTCAACATTAACCCTTACATAGCTTTCTGTTACAGATTTTCCCCCCCAGCTCCCCACCCCTCCCCTAGATGGCAGAATATCCACTACATGATAGTTATGTTAAAATACTTGGCAAATCGAATATATGTATACATATTTCCACACATCATTGTTGTGCAAGAAAAATCGTATCTACATAAAAGACATATCAGATAAAGGAAGCACAATGTAAGCAAACATCAATTAAGAGTATGAGAATGTTATGTTGTGGTCCACATTTCACATCCCTCTCTCTGGGTGTATATGGCTTTCTTCAGTGAACAATTGGAAGTGGTTTGAAACGTTTCTTTGTTGCAGAGAGCCATGTCCATCAGAATTGATCGTCATATAGTATTGTTGTTGCTGTGTATGATGATCTCCTGGTTCTGCTCGTTTCACTCAGCATCAGTTCATGCAAGTCTCTCCAGGCCTCTCTGAAATCGTCCTGCTGGTTGTTTCTTACAGAACAATAATATTCCATAATATTCATATACCATAATCTATTCAGCCACTCTCCAACTGATGGGCATCTATTCAGTTTCCAGTTTCTAGCCACTACAAAAAGGGCTGCCACAAACATTCTTGCACATGTAGGGCCCTTTCCCAATTAAAAATGTTTTTAACTAGGTTAGGACACTATATTTTAAGAGTCACCCAAAAGCATATATTCATGATTGAATTATTGTCAAGAACCTTTGAAACAGATTTACCAAGGAAATCATAAAATAAAGGCTTTATTACAAAGGCAAATCCATGGAGATTTATTAATATCCAAAAATTATTGTTTGCAAAGAACTATAGGGTTATCATGTGGATGTGCTTTATAGTTATAAATCTTGAAATATCACAAATGAAATATAAATCAAAATCTAAATGAGAAGTGTTTACAATTTAGGTAACTGGACACAAAATCTAGAAATAAATATTTATACTTTATTTTGAATCATAGATTTTCAGAGTTGGAAAAACTTCAGTAGTCCAACCCTCCTCATTATAATGTACCCAATAAGTGGTTTTTAAACCTTGGCTTGAACACCTATTGGGGGAACCCATCACCTTCTGAAACCATTGATTCAATTTATGGTTAATTATTAGCTAAGTGATAAAATGGATAGTGCTGGACCTGGAATCAGGAAAATTCATCTTCTAAGCTGAAATCTGGCCTCAGAGTTTACTAGCTATAAGATCCTGGGCAAGTCACATGAACCTGTTTGCCTCAGTTTCTTCATCAAACTGGAGAAGGAATACTCCAATATTTCTGCCAAGAAAACCCTAAATGGGATCATAAAGAGCTGTATATGATTATAAATGACTGAATAATAGCAACTGTTATTTGGAAGACTTTCTTGATATTCAGTCCAAATTTGTCCTTTCATATCTTCCACCCACTGCTTTGCATTCTGTACTCTGGGATCAAATGGAGTAGGTTTAATCCTTTTTCTTTTACACAACAATCTTTTTTTTTTTTTTTTGGCTGAGGCAATTGGGGTTAAGTGACTTGCCCAAGGTCACACAGCTAGGAAGTGTTAAGTGTACAACATATTTTGGGTACCTAAAAACAGCTCTCATGTTCTACATGAATTTTCTCTTCTCTAGGCTAAACATCATCATTTTCTTCACCAAATCTATATATCATGATTTTGAAGCCCTATAACTGTCTACTAGCCTTATTCTGGATGGTCTTCAATTTATCAAAGGTATTTCTAAACTGTAATGCTCAATTCTGGAGAGGATATTTCAGATGTGGTCAGATCAGGGCAGGGTATATAGAAGGATGATCACATCCCAAATTCTGGGCTCCATTCTTCTTAGTGAAATACAAAATTATATGAGCTTTATGTTTTTACTTTTGCTTTTTTATTTATCTATCATTATTGTTGTCATTTTTTTTGTTCTTCTAGAATCAAATGTCATTTCCTCTGTTCAAGATTTCAATGTACTTTCGTAACCTGGATCTATTATGCCTTTTAAACTTTATTATATATCACTCTCCTTTATAACATCATTGATCTAACCAATTGGTCTTCTTGTTCTTCCTCTTCCAGGATATATCATTTCTTATCTCCATGGCTCTATGTTCCCCATGCCTGGAGTGGACTCCCTCCTTACCTTGCCTCTTAGAACTCCTAATTCCCTTAAAAAACAACAACAACAACAACAACTACTTTCTACATCTATAAGAGAGCTTTCTTAATCCTCTCATCTGCTAGCTCTTTTCTAAAATTACCGCATGTCTTTTATATAATGTCTATCATACATATGTATTTGCATATACTCATATGTGTATATATTCATGTGTACATATTGACTCCACCATTAGAATATGAGTTGCTTGAATGCAAGTTTTACTTTTATTAATATCACCAATATAAGTCTTCAAAAAACTCTTCAACCCTTCAAAAACCTAACCCTATATTTCTTTTTTCTTATATTTTTTAGTATGCCATTTTTGTAGATATAATTTAGAATGTTATTTTTAAAATGTGGAGACTTTATTTTCCTTCCATTTTCCATTAAAATATTGGCAAAAGTTTAAAAAAATCAAAACAAAAAAATGACATTGGTCATCTCTGCTGATTGAGGTTTGGCAGGGATTTAGCAGAGGGTAGTGACAGATGCCCACAGGTGTGTTATCAGGAACTTTTGTGGAACAGAAAAGAGCCTTGGTGACCTTTTTTGAAGTGACTGGAAAACTTTCTCTGCTTGGCAGCTTCTTCCTGAAATGTTTTATCTTTTCTTCCTGAAGATAACTATTGTGGCAAGGAAATATGAAAGTCCATTAGTTCATCTCCTTACTTTTCCCTGGAGATCTATAAGCTTCCTCCTGCAATCAGCACCTTCTGAATGCTATGAGAATGAATATCCCAATTCATCCAACGTTGCAGCTGTTAACGACTTATCCAAAAGATAATTAAGGCTTTTCATCTAACAATGAATCAGCCAAGTCACTTCGGAAAGATGTGACATTTTTGAGAACGTTTATCTTTCTTTTGCTAAAATATTATTTTAGAATTACACAGGAGAGCCCCCAATCTTATTCTAGGCCCATCAAAATATCGCACTTCATGCGGGATCATATGTTTCATGGACTGCTGTGCTTTTGGAACATCTGAGTTTAAACTGGAACAGAAAGGAACAAGGAAGCTCAATAAGGAAAAACATAAAATGCACCTTCAATTCGATCATGTCTGGAGCACGAGTCATAATTTGAGAGGATTAGGCGATCCAGGCTACTTGACTAGATGTATTACCCTGAGGCTAATACATGAATCCCTGAGGAAAGCCAAGAGGGAGAGACTCCCTCACCTGACAAGAGTATGTCTGAGGATCTTGGCCATGCAATGCACTGTCTCTAATCTTCCCTTGCTGACAGCTCATTATTCTCTTTTCTGTACATGCTACACGCTAGGCTGCCTTTTCTGGGGCCAGGGGAAAAAATGAAATGAACCTTATGAAATATATATTACAATTCCCACTTTGGTAGAGGTCCAAAAACAAAATATCTATCTCTTCTCCATCCTTACAGAGAGAAGTGGAGGCCAAACTCAGTACAGTAATGGAGAACACTGCCCCAAAGAGAACCAACCACCCTTTGCATCTTAAGCCCCTCTCAGATCTTTCTCTTTCTTTTTGATTTATGACTGTGATAAAGATAACTGACAGGGATGACCCAGAAATATCATCTTATCTAGGATGCATTTTTTTGACATGTAGTGATATGTAGTACTTCACTTCAAATAAATAATTCCCAAGGAATTGTACTTGGACAAAAAGTGGTGTATCCAATTTTAAACATGTATTATACAGACCCTTGAAGTAAGCTAGAATTTCTTTATTCTCAGTGGGTTGTAAAGCCATTGACTTGATGGATAAAGTTTCTTTTACAACCCATTTGTTTCTTACCACTTAGTGGAGCTTGCATGGGGAGCTTAAATAGTGTAACTCAAGTTCTATTCTTTTGTGGTAAAACTCAGGGAATAAGAAAGATTTGGCTTGGTTAGCTTGCATCTATTATAGAACAAGCTACAAAGTATACTTGAGTTGAGACTATTTTTAACTTATATGTTAATAATCAAATCAATATATTCAGCCCTCCACTTTTCATCTTTCCCTTGCCTATCCAATTGTTCATCAAAATTTCTGGCAATAATACAGGTATAACTAAGTTTCATAGAGATCTTGGCTAGTTTTCTGACCACCAAAGAAATATGTTTGGATGTTAAAATTCTTCATCTATCCCCTTTTCTCTTAGCTCAGTTCAGATAACTTCCTCCTATTTTGCCCACACCCATATTCTCTCTTGGGGGAAATGAGAGCTATGCTGTTTAATTGAAGGAAATATTTGGACTCCAAAAGGCGTTCCTTCTTAAGCTATAAGTTTCAAAGCTCTATTGTCATTGGAAAAATTTATTTTGTTTTTTTCCTCTTACTTTTCTGTTTTTCCCCCTCCTTCCCTCTAAGCAATTTCAAGGTCAAAAATTAGTTTAGGGGTTAATGAAAAACAATACTTACTGTTTTCCTGAAACATAAAAATGACTCATTTGATGAAGTTAGTATAGGCCCTACAATTATGTCAAATAATTCAATTCATTTTAATCCAATTCAAATCACTTCAACTATAACTCGGCTTTTGGACTCCCCACCCACAAAGTGTTGCTATGGATTTGTTAGGCTCCAGAAGTGGAGGATAAATTCTGCCCCAGAGTTCAACAATTTGGTGACAACTTTTTGAATTTGGGTTTGGAGGCTTCTGGGAAGTAGAATCCAGGAGTTCATCCTCTGTGCAAAAGGAAGGAAAGCAGAAGGGTGGAGATATGTATCTAATCTCTGAAATCTTGGGGGACTGTGAGTATAGGATAGTGGCATCCTACTGGTGGTTTGGGAGGCTTGCTACTGAACCTACCTCAATTCTTGTTTGGTTAAGGGAGAGAGGCAGAGATCTGGGCCTCTGGTTGCTGTCAAAAGTGGCCAGGACTTGTTTATGTTGAAGTTGCTTCCCCACTTCCCTCATATTACTATGTATGTCCTGTGTCCAAATTTAAACAAAAAAGTCAGACAGCCAACAAGAAGTGTGACCAATAATAGTAGGTAAAGTTGAGAAGAAATTTTGATCTTCTTAAAGAGAAGAGTGACATATCCCTATTTCAGTGTGTGCTGAAGCCCAGGAGGAGTGGATGCTTAACTCATATGGAAGTCTCACAAGCAAGAGAAGCATTTTCAAGCAAATGCAAGGTTCCAATACATAGAAGAACCTCAAAAAAGAAAGCTTTACTGGAGCAAAATTTTGAAGGAAGTTTTGAAAGCAGCTAGGTGGCTTGGTGCACTGGGCCTAGAGTTAGGAAGATTTGAGTTCAAATCCAGTCTCAGATATTTGCTAGCTTTGTGACCCTGACCAATTCACTTTATCTCTATTTAATTTGGAGGCAGCTAGATGGCTCAGTAGATAGAATACTGTACC
>JAJPUD010000311.1:637349-652473 GCA_023553655.1 Myrmecobius fasciatus
TCTAATAAGCAAAAATTTTAGGCTACAAATAAGCAGTCCTTTACCTTTCCCTGTCCAGAGATTCCACCTCATCCTCCAGGAGGCTGCATTGCCACCACATGATCCAAAGATTATAGATTTAAAACTGGAAGGGAATTCAAAAATCATCAAGTCCAACCCATTCATCTTACAAATGAAGAAACTGAGGTCAAGAGAGGTTAAATGACTTGTATGGTATCACACAATGATTAAGTTGAGTCAATATTCAAACTCATATCTTCCTGACTACAAATGCAATGGTCCATGTGCTACGCCATGCTGCTTCTTTTGATGAAAAGAATGAGATTCCAGTAAGATATTAACTAGAAAGCCTCATTTTATAATTCCAGTGCTCTAGTCCCTGAATCATGGAGCCAGTTCAATGGTATATTAAAATATCCTAGAGTTTCTAGGCCCTAAGACTTCCCCTCCCACACACACATATCTATCAAGTAGGATCTATTGGTCTACATTGATTCCTAGAAAATTAGGAGATTTATTTAATAGAAAACAAGGAAATGAGACATTCTTGTTCTCAGTTTCTCACCATTTTCCTCCCTAGTCTTGTGAATGTACATGCAATCTTCCTTCTTTTTTAATTGAAGCTTTTTATTGACAAAACATATGCATGGGTAATTTTTCAACATTGATCCTTGCAAAACCTTGTATTCCAAAATTTCTCCTCTTTTCCCCCACCCCCTTCCCTAGATGGCAGGTAATCCAATAAATGTTAAATATGTTAAATATATGTTAAATCCAATATATGCATACATATTTATACAGTTATCTTGCTGCACAAGAAAAATCTGATCAAGAAGGGAAAAAAAAACTAAGAAAGAAAATAAAATGCAAGCAGTCAACTACAGAAAGAGTGAAAATGCTATGTTGTGGTCCACACTCAGTTCTCACAGTCCTCTCTCTGGGTGTACATGATTCTCTTCATCACAAGATTATTGGAACTGACCTGAATCATCTCATTGTTGGAAAGAGCCATGTCCATCAGAACAGATCATCGTATAATCTTGTTTTTGCTGTGTACAATGATCTCCTGGTTCTGCTCATTTCACTTAGCATCAGTTCATGTAAGTTTTCCCAGGCCTCTCTAAAATCATCCTGCTGATTGTTTCTTATAGAAAGAATAATATTCCATAATATTCATACACATCTCCAACTGATGGACATCCACTCAATTTCTAGTTTCTTGCTACTACAAAAAGGGCTGCCACAATCATTTTTTCACATGCAATCTTATTAACACTGTCCTGTGGTTCCTCCAATGTTAGTAGTTCTTTCATGGTCCCAGTAGATGTATACAGACTCTGGAATAGGGAATTGAGAGACAGCTATCACTGGTTCCCACTCTCATTTTTGACCTTAAGGGAAAATTCTCTACCCAGGAGAGAAGAGATAGGCATTTTTCTAGGGATCCTAATGAACAATCTGATATTGTATGATCTCCACCTCAAACCTCTCTAGAAACAGTGGAGAAAAATAGCAATCTTTGTTTCTACCCAATTTAGCATATCTGAGACCTAGCACTTTATCTTTTTGGCTTTATCAATGGGCTTTGGACAAGTGCCTCACCTGTGACTACCAGTGACCATAGTTGGATGCTCCTCAAGGCCTGGACAAAATGGAGTCTTGTATTGTTGGCTGCCTTAACTACATTGAGAATCCTTGTGGTACCTGAAGAGGAAATAAAGGGAAGATCAATCAGGATGCTGTGACTTTGAGATGGAAGCCACTTGCTGTAGCTTCAGCAAGCCCTTTGCTGGGAAGATGAATGGCCAATTGGGAGACAGATTGATTTTCCATCAAATGGGAAGAAAGTATATGTCTTTCTCCCTTGGCACTCCCAAAGGTTCTCTCCTAGTATACAAGTGTATTTCTTTTCTATAAAACTGCAAGCTTTGATGTTTCTCCCAAGAATTAAAGTAGCATTATTGTTCCTTAGAAATGAAAGAACAATTGGGTTAAGAGAGAAAAAGAGAATCCACTTATTGAAATCCTGCTTGAAATATGGCAGGAAAAAAAGGACTTCATATAGATGGCCATCTTTCACCCTAGCATCCCGAAGTACTTATTATAATTTTCCTAGAAAGGATGACATTGATCTGTTTTCTAATTTGTAATTAGGAAGAACAGTGAGTGACCCGTCCAAAGTCAATCAGTTGAAAAAATAGGAACCAGACTTAAAACTGCTAGGCAATATTCTTGTTTTTTTCTGACCTCCTACTCTCCTTGGATGTTTATATATGTGTGTACATATCTTAAAAGATGCACTTTAGTATACACACACGTATCTATACATATGCATGTGTGTATATACACACATATGTATACATACATACACATGTGCATATATGTGTATGTGTGTATATATGTGTATATATACATATACATATATACACACACATACATACACAAAACAGATCCCTTCATGTGAGATGATAATAATGATACAAGGAGACTGAGAGGCAGTTGCATCCTCTGATCTCTCTCCTCTTCCCTCTTGCCTTCAATTTATTTCATTCCCAATTCACAAACAACATCTGCATCAGTAAAGGCTTATTTGCAATTCTTCCAAGTGTGTTATAATTCACAGATGTGGGGGCTTTTGGAGAATCATCCTGCCCCTTCACACTTAGGCATGGTCCTTAACAATTCCTTGTTTTTTTGTTTTATGAGAACATGATTATTTTCTCCCCAACAATATAGTCAGTAAGTTTGTCCAATATTGTGAAGTGGCTGTTATCTGAGTCCACATGAGGAATGCGAACAGCACTATCAAAGTCTTTTCTATCCTATTCCTCTGGATGGTTGCAGGATGAGACCCTATAGCAGGTGCTGAATCTTGTGAAATGTAATTTGCTAGTCCATTATGGAGGCAAAACTTTCTGACAAATGGAGCAGAGGATTGTAGTCAGAACAGGCATTTTTCATGAGTTTCATCAGTCTCCTGGCTCAGCCCTTTGATGAGTTGGCCCATTTTAATTACCCTGACTGAAAAGTCTTACTGGTTCCCTTCTCCCTTTCCTTCCCTTGGGTTACCAAAGGAACTCTCCTGGGAAGATCCTGCTCATGAACAACTCTCCAATGCTGCTGCTTCTTTGTTTCTAGCATTTCTTGTGTCCCTGTTCGGGCGCCATTTGTTATGGGAGCAACTTGCTAATGGCTGCTGGGGATCTAATTCTGACCAGCAGAACAGATCCCTTCACATGAGATGATGATAATGATACAAGGAGACTGAGAGGCAGTTGCATTTTCTGATCTCTCTTTTCTTCCCTCTTGCCTCCAATTTATTTTATTCCCAATTCACAAGCAACATCTGCTCCAATGCAGGCTGATTTGCAATTTCTTCAAGTGTATTATAATTTACAGCTTTGGGGGCTCCTGGAGAATCATCCCGCCCCTTCACACTTAGGCATGGTCCTGAACATATATGTGTATGTATGTGTGTGTGTGTGTGTGTGTGTGTGTGTGTGTGTATGTATTATAAAACCAACTTGTATCTTAGTATAGGTTGAGACCAAAGTTCCATTTAGCTTTGCTGGATTTATACATACAATATAAACAAGAATTTCTTTCCCCAGCTTCCAGTGCCTAGTCTCTATACTTTCAGATTCTTGCCTGAAACACTTTCATCTTCAGCAGGAAGTTTTTTGCCTCAAATTATAGGCAAAAACATAAAATAATATTTTTTAAGTAGTTAGTGTCCTAAGGCTTAAATCTATCATTTGAGGCCAACTACTTAAATCAAAGGCTCCTTGGAAGTTCTTATCAAAAATCTTCCTTTGGCTTAGGGTAAACATCACATGGGCCTCAATTTTAGCCTCTGATGGCTAGATTACATCTAAGAAGCTGCCACAATAGTGTTTGCCCTTGTGGGCAAACTGCTAAGGGCTCTGAAATTTGTGTTTTTCTGTTTCTTTATTTCAAAACTTCTTCCATTCTTTCCTACAATTTAGTTGACTTGTAAAAGGACAGAAGAAGCTTTTAATGAATGCTTAATGATTAACTGACAGATCCTTAGTAAATAGCACAGTATCTGGCACACTTGGCAGGAGGTTTTTCTTGATCTATTCAACATCTAGAGCCTTTCCCTCTGAGATTATCTTTATCTATTATGTATATGCCTTATGAATGCCTATTTATACATCTCCCATATTAAATTATAATTTCTTAAAGTCAGGGACTATTTGGGCTTTCTTTATGTCCTTACTACTACTTAGTATAATGCATGAAACACAGTAAGCATGTAATGAATGTTATGTAAGATGGAATATTTACATCTATTGTTTTTTCAGTCATTTCCATTTTTGTATGTCTCTTCTAATGTGAGCAACCTTCTACCATATGAGCATCTTTCCATTTTGAGAAAGATTCTAGAATCTCTTCATCATACTCATAGGTTACCATTTTTTCTTAGGCTAGTAGATCTAATGGGAAGGATTTTCTTAGAATTGCTAGTCATTTGTGCTTCTTTTAACTTCCTTGTGCATCCCCCTCCCCAGGAAGAAGAAACAATTACAAGAAGAAACAATTTACTAAGACACATTTGTGAAGTCCTTTCAAGTGTATCTATTTACCTAATCTTGAGTTTTCATGCTAAATCTTTACCTGTTGTTTTTTTTTTCTATTTTAGTAGAAGTCCCCTTATTATACCTTTCCTGATTCAGAATCTATTATCTAAGTGTTGTAAAAAACAACAAACAAACAAACAAAAAAAAACCAAACCAAAAACCAAAATTTACATTCAGTTGTTTCTATAGTAGCCATCCCAGCTCCATCTGATCTCTGATACTGATTGTCTATATTTAAAGATAACTTAGCTTTTATTCAGGGCATTTAGTGAAGGGCACTGTAATAATTATTTTTAATTATCTCATTTGATCTTCACAACAATACTGTGAGTAGGTGCCATTATTATCTCCATTGTACAGTTAAGGAAACCGAGGCAAACAGGCTAAATTACTTGTCCAGGATCACAAAGCTAAGAATTTGAGGTCAAATTTGAATTTAGGTCTTCTTAATTCTAGGCTCAGTGTTTTATATCCTCCACCACCAACCTACTTTATGGATGACAAAGAATTTTCAAGAGTAAACTTGATTATATGTATGCATTGATTTTAGAAATTAAAGTACAGGGGCAGCTAGGTGGCGCAGTGGTTAGAGCACCAGCCCTGAAGTCAGGAGGACCTGAGTTCAAATCTGGTCTCAGATACTTCCTAGCTGTGTGACCCTGGGTAAGTCACTTAACCCCAATTGCCTCAGCAAAAAGCAAAAAAAAAAAAAAAGAAATTAAAGTACATAGTAACAACTTATGGTTATCTGGAGTGCTTTCTTGACTTTAAAGAGCTATATCCATATTAACTAATAGTTGTTGATGTTTAAGGTTTATTTTAAAGCTTTAAGGATTACTACTAGGGAGTACAAGTATTTATTATTATTATTTTTTTTAACAGATGAGGAACCAATCTCTCAGAGGTGAAATAACTTGCTTTGAATCCCACTACTCAGTAGTAAAACCAGGACTGGGGCCTGAATCCTCAAGAGACCCGATCTAGTGCATTATTATTGTAAGTTCAATATTCTTCCTTTGCTACTGTAGGAGTCTTCCTCATCTGTCAAATCTGTTTCAAAAAGCCCTCTTCTAGCAATTTGGAATTATACCCAAAAGGCTATCAAAGTGTGCATTTGAGGCAGTTGCATTTTCTGACCTCTCTTTTCTTCCCTCTTGCCTCCAATTTATTTTATTCCCAATTCACAAGCAACATCTGCTCCAATGCAGGTTGATTTGCAATTCCTTCAAGTGTATTATAATTTACAGCTTTGGGAGCTCTTGGAGAATCATCCCACTCCTTCACACTTAGGATTTCTTTGATCCAGCAGTGTTTTTATTGAGCCTGTATCACAAAGAGATCATAAAGGAGGGAAAGAGATCCACATGTGCAAAAATATTTGTGGCAGCCCTTTTTGTAACGGCAAGAAACTGGAAACTAAGTGGATGCTCATCACTTGGAGAATGGCTGAATAAATTACGGTATATGAATGTTTTAAAATATTATTGTTCTATAAAAAATGATTAGCAGAATGATTTCAGAGAGGCCTGGAGAGACTTACATAAACCAATGCGAAGTGAAATAAGCAGAACCAGGAGATTATTGTACATGGCAACAGCAAGATTATATGATGATCAATTCTGATGGACATGGTTCTTTTCAACAATGAGACTTTCAGGCCATTTCCAGTCTTGTGATGAAGAGAGCCATCTGCACCCAGAGACAGGACTGTGGGGACTGAGTGTGGATCACAACATAGGATTTTCACTTTTTGTTGTTGTTTGCTTGCATTTTGTTTTCTTTCTCATTTTTTTTCCCTTTTTGATCTGATTTTTCTTGTGCAGCATGATAATTGTGGAAATATGAATAGAAGAATTGTCCATGTTTAACATATATTGGATTACTTGCCATCTAACAGAGAGGGAAAGGGGAAGGAATGGAGGGGAAAAGTTTAGAACTCAACAGTTTTGCAAGGGTGAATATTGAAAATATCCATGCATATATTTTGAAAATAAAAAACTCTTAATAATAATAATAATAATGATAAAGCCCTCTCCTTGGAGCTGGACTTGGTGGTCTTTTTTTCTTGCTTGGATGAGGACAGTGGTGTCCTTTTGGGCACTTGAAGGAAGGCAAAAGAACCACCAAATGGGCCCTAAAAACTGCCAGACGCCAATCCTGCTAATGTTCTTTCATGTTAAAGACATACGTGTTCTTACATAGACAGACACATGTATAGTTGCATGCATGCACATGAGTACACACATCCACACCCATAATGACCCTCTTCTAGAATTCTATTTTAGTGACTCAGAACAGTTAGCATATGTGTAACTCCTTGCCATCAAGGCTTAGAATAAAAGAACTAAGAAAATCCTCCCTTATTTTTTCTCATCCCTCTTTAAGTCATGGAGGACTATGAAATACACAGGCTGAGTGATTTCAGTTTTATGTCATTAGAATAAGTGTAATGTAGTAGAAAGAACACTGGCATTTCTATCAGAAGACCTTAATCTGAGTTGTGACTGACACAATGTTTCATCCCTTTGAGCTTCAGTTACCTCTGTAAAATAGAGATAATATTCTAATGTATTGTGTTGTTTTGAGAAATGAACGATATAAAGTGAGCAATTTTTATTAGCTTAGCAGGCTGGCAAGTTTGGGAATGATTAGAAGGGAGATGAGCTGGAGTCATGAAGGCTGAGGATGAAAATTTAATAGCGATTACTATGTTGAATGATGATTGCTACTGTATTTTGGTAATGTAACAATAGTTACTATACTGTAACAAAGCCTTGGGTCAGCTAGCTGGCACAGTGGATAAAATATTGGGCTTAGAGTCAGGAGGACTCATTTTTCTGAGTTCAAATCTGGCCTCAGACACTAGTTGTGTGATTTTGGGCAAGTCACTTAATCCTGTTTGCTTCAGTTTCTCATCTGTTAAATGAGCTGGAGAAGGAAAATGGCAAACAATTCCAATGTCTTTGCCAAGAAAACCTCAAATAGGGTCATGAAGAATTGAACATAACTGCAATTACTGAATGACAATGAAACAACAAACCCTTGAGAGAAATGGGTTCTGGGTTAAAGAGTGAGCAAAAGGTTTCAGAACCATGGAACTGGAAGAAAGAGCAGGGTTTGGGAACAGACTGAATGTTGAAAGGGGAAGGAAGGTCAAGGCAGCATGTTTTTTCTTGAGGTCAAATCAGATAATTTGAAATATTAAATTGCTCTGTAGGACACTTACTCAGAAGTTTCTGCTGATCCTAGAAAGGTTCATGTGAATCAGAACAAAAGGTTCCTTAAATAGAGTCCTATTTAATGATATGTATATAGAACTGTCTGAAGATAATTCGAGAATTGTGAGTCTGAGAAATGGTGTCGCCTCTGTCTTTCTCTTTTATGGTGACATGGATCAATAAACATTTGCTGAATAAAGTAATGAATAACCAAATAATTATAGTTCAACCCACAAATTCATTTTCCAACTTTCCCATTTCTGTTGAATGATCCACTATCCTTATAGTTATGGTTAGAATTGTTCTCAATTATTCCCTCTCCTTCACTCCTGAACTCCTAAAATCAATTACTAAGACCTGCCAATTCTACCTTTTCAACTCTCCTATCTGAGCTTTGTCTCTATTCTCACAGCCACCACCTTTGTTTGGACCCCTTATCACTGCTCTCCTGGCTTACTACAGTGACACTTGAATTGTCCCCCCTGCCTCAGCCTCATTTTTGTTTAGGGATCATACAGTAAAGACAAAATTCTCACTTATGGACAAAGAGATGAAGAAGACAAATAAAAAAAAGAAAAGGGCACACATCTGCTAGGTTCAGGGATCATGTAGATTCTGAGGTAAAGGTGGGAAATTTGCTTCTAAGTGGACTAGAAGTCTAAATTGCTACCTTTGGATCAAGATCCAGGAACATCAAGAAGTCACTCAGAGAGAATAAAAAAGATTAAAATACACAGACCCAGTTCTTCATAACTACACACATGCATACATACATACACACATACATACACACACACACACACAGAAACAGAGACAGAAACACACAGAGACAGACAGAGAGAACAGAGAGAGAGAGAAAGAGAGAGAGAGAGAGGGAGGGAAGGAGAGAGACTGATTGAAAAAGTTCATGTTATTTTAAAACTTTCCTTGTTTATTTGCTATTGGAAGCATTGCTATGAGGCAGCAGGGATATAATGTGGTTAGAGAGCCAGTTTTGGATTCAAAGAAATCTGAATTCAAGTTTAGCTGGTGGGATCCTCCCCAAATCACTGAACCTCTTTACTTTCTCAAGCAACAATTGTAGATTTTAAATAATGGAGAGATCTCTTTATCAGGAGTTCCTTGAACTAATGATAATACAGAAATAAACAAAAACCAAGAACCCCTCCCCACAATATTTTCCCTAATATTATGTAGAAATTAATGTTCTTTAAAATCCATAAGAAATGGGTTGAGTCCTGTTTTCAGGAGCAGGCTAAGGCTTATGCCCTTCCCAAACAGCTTTGAAATAGTTTTGTCAGAGAAGTGAAGTGATATCAGCTAGAAATCACTAAGAGGCACCAGTGGATAAAGATTTGAGGCTCACACACAGGTGGCAGAAAACAGTGGTGTCACCAAAAGGGGTTATGTGGAGTGCTTATAAGCACACCCACAGCCATATTTAGCTTGGGGCTGATCTAGATGGAAATGTCAGAGAGATAGGAAAAGATCAGGGATTGAATGAAGGGCAGGAGATAAGGCCTGAAAACACAAAACCTGTGAGTCTTCTCTGAGCTACAATGAGTGAAAAGGCAATTTGTTGAGAGACAATTTATCTATCACTGCTTCTTTCTGCAAGAGCTCATTGTGGGGGCGTGCTGTGACCTCCTAGAAGAAAGATCCTGGGTAAACACAAAATATAATTACTATTAACAAAGAGTTACTTCTGCATATGGAACAATGGGAAGTATTATTTGTAGTGTTTTTCTTTCTTTTCTTTTTTTTTTTAATATTTTTATCCTTTATGGAACATTATATTTATTTTCAGATTGGAAAAATCTCAAAGGCTTCTCTGAACTAAAGTTTTTTATGTAGTAAAAACTGAGCTTCCTACAAATATTTGGAATTTTATAATACTTTTGTACATATATACATACATATGTATATACACACACACACACATATATAAATTTTTGTCAAAAAAACAAAAAAAAAAGTCGGTTCTGGGTATGTTTTGAGGCCCTGTTTAACATATGTTGATGTGAAATTACCACATTTCTTATTTGGAATAAATGAATAAACAAAACAAGTCATTTATTTTAAATTCATTTAGAGCCGATTTGAAAAATAGGGCACACAAATGATGGCACAAATTATTTCATCAAGGCTGTCTCGAGCCTGGTTAACTATAAAGTGATTTTTATAGGTCAGGGTTTTTCATTTCCAACTCTTGTCACTACATGAAAGATAAATATCTGACCACAGGAGAAGGGCATGCTTGACCAATGAAACTTCATGGCCTGCTCTTTTAATACTTAAATTTTTTTTTCTTTCAACTCACTTTGGGGACATGTGGGAAACAGGCGCCTTGAGCAAAGGAGACACTCAAAGGTCTCCCTGTTCTTGGGGCCAAAAATATAAACAAGCATGTTGGCTATTGGTGTTCAGAATTTCTTATTTACTCTGGTTAGGACAGCCAGTGTGGGTTCTCTTCAAGAGCCAGCTCCTTCTACTGCCTCAGGTAGCTTTCCAGAGCACAGGCCCATGGGGAGAAGGGCCCAGTTCTCCCTTGTCAATGAGCAGCCAGATTGGCTGATCAAATCATTGCTTTCAGAAGCACTTGGTCCCTTAGGTCTCATGATATGTGAATTTTCTTCCTATCAGAAGTTCAATATAGCAGCATTGAGGTGAAGAGGGACATCTATCTTTATGACCTCTGATGTGAACTTCCAAGGCTAAGTTTTTCTGTTTCAATCCTTTCTATTCATCTTTTTCTTTCCACTTCCCATGGGAAGTGACTGGTCTCTCTATGCTCCACTCCTTGTTCAACAAAGTAGTTGCCATGTGTAAGCAAACGCAGTGTGAGGGAAAGGACTTTGCATGATAAATAGCACAGGCTGTGTTATCTAAAAACACATTCCTATGGTGCTTTACGATTTTTCAGAACACTTTCCTTAAACCATTCTTATGAAGTAGGTAATATGAAAATTGTTTTCCCTATAATACAGGTAAAGAAATGAGCCGAAATGAAGCTACTTGCTCTCTGATGTAGCCAAACAAGGGCATTTTAATGGCTATAATATTATAACTAACTTAGAGAGTTAGTTATTATTAGTCAAATTTAGTGTTTGAGTTGCTGCATCCATGAATAATCCATGGTAATACTAGGGCACGGCAAGACTTTGTCTCAGGATGGCAATATTTGGAGATACTGATAGCATCTTGGAGTACTTCAATATTATAGAAACATCTTAGCTTTTTACCTAGGTAGTTAGTATTAATTAAAATAGGAAGCTACCAAATACTTTTCACTTCTTGGAGCGGAAGATCTCATACTGAATATTGCAGCCAGTCCAGCAGGGAATCATGATAAGCCAGAGATATAGAATGCTAGCCTAGGAGGACTTTGGACTTGGACTTGATTGGATTAATGCCATATAGGTATGGAATTAAGCTATGAGCCTAAATCCACTCATCTCCCCAGAAACCAAGATATTATGGGGGAAATTATATCCTAGGTGTTGGGGGAAATGTTTTTATGTTTGTTCTTGCTATATCTTGGATTTCTTAGTAAGAATCTTTTATGTTGGGGCAGCTAGGTGGCGCAGTGGATAGAGCACCAGCCCTGAAGTCAGGAGGACCTGAGTTCAAATCTGGTCTCAGACACTTAACATTCCCTAGCTGTGTGACCCTGGGAAAGTCACTTAACCCTAATTGCCTCAGCAAAAAAAAAAAAAAAAAGAATCTTTTATGTTAGTGAAGTAGGACTGTAGTATATTCATTTGAGCCCTAAAAATGTATGTGTCCAGGCCATGCAATCACAGTGGGGACCTCAGTTAATAAGAGAACAGAGACTTTCCAATTTCCTTAGGATGCGAGAATCTAGAGTATGGCAGAAAAAATATCACAGACATGGTCTTCAGACAATGGGGACAGAGCAGCCAATATTATGCAATTATTATATCATTTATTCCTCACAATAGTCCTGTAAGGTAGATACAAATATTATTATGCACATTTTACAGATGAATATACTCATAGAGGTTAAATAACAAACATAAAATCATTCAGTTGTTAAGTGGCACAGCAATTATGAAAATCCAGGGTTTCTGACTTCTATAATTTGGGCTTCACCACACTGGAATAAAGATATAGCTACTGCTTTAAAAGTGTGGGTAACGTCCTCTGTACTCCCCCACATTCCTTAATAGTTCCTATCTCCTGATTCAGGCCAGTTCCAATGATTTTGGGATGAAGAGAGCCATCTCCACCCAGAGAGAGGACTGTGGGAACTGAGTGTGGATCGGATCACAACAGCATTTTCACTCTTTTTGTTGTAGTTTGCTTGCATTTTATTTTCTTTTTCATTTTTTCCTTTTTGATCTGATTTTTCTTGTGCAGCAAGATAAATGTATAAATATGAATGCATATATTAGATTTGACATACATTTTTATCTGTTTAACATATATTGGATTACTTGCCATTTAGGGGAGGGCGTGGGAAGAAGGGGAGGAAAATTGGAACACAAGGTTTTGCAAGGGTCAATGTTGAAAAATTATCCATGTATATGTTTTGAAAATAAAAAACTTTAATAAAAAATAAAATAAAATAAAAGATTTAAGTGCCTTGAAAAAAATTAGTTCCCTTCTCTACAACTTCTGAAAAACACACCAGAATTAGAGATTATACAGAGAACAAAAAGAAGGCTTCAGAAATTGAAAATGCACTTTTTTTTGCCAGTAACTATGGAGGCTGCTTAATTACCAGAGTATAATCCTATAGCTAGGACTGTCAATCAAAATCAGAGAATTTCATAGATAGAATGGACTTCAGAGGCAATTTAGATCAACTAATAACAGAACAGGAATGTTCGCTATCATAGTGGTTCCAAATTTTTGTCATTCTGTGAACCCTCACAACAATGATAATGATGATGATGACAACAAAATGTTTTGTGAACCTTGGTGATTTAACATACCACTCATAACAGCCTTCCACAATTATTATTCCTTAAAGTATCATTAAAGAATTTTTTTAGCCCCCTTGGGTGATCATTATAAATCCCAAGAGAATTAATGAATCAAATGGAAATCACACAAACAACTAAGACCTCCGACCCACTCTCTTATAAAACCATTTATTCCTTTTTTGGATAATTATAATTGTTAGAACATTTGTTCTTACACTAAACTAAAATATGTCTTTCAAGACTTTATACCCTTTGCTTCTAATTCTGTCCTTTGAGGACAAGAAGAGTAAATATAGTCTCTTCTTCAAAGGGGCAGTCTTTCAAAAATGTGAAACCAAGTTCAGATACTTCCTATCTTTTCTTATCTAAGCATCCTGTATGACATGAACACAACACTCTTCACCATTCTGGTTGTCCTCCATTGATTGTTGTAGTTTATTGTTGCTCTTTCTCAAATGAGGCACCAGCAGCCAGCCCATAGTGAAAGGGAAAAGTCCCTGTACTGGTCACCTGCTGAGTAAGAATTTATAATCTAACCAAAGGTCATATCATTGTGGTTGGAATAGCAGCTCCTGTATTGCTGGCTTTTTCTATCTTGCTTATATATTGAGATGCAGTGCCATCAGCAAGGTTATCTTCAAAGACAAAAGAAAATAGTAGTCTATCCTCTCTGTCTCTTTCTGTCTCTTTGTCTCTGTCTTTGAATCTTTTTCTTTCTCTATCTTTCATTTCTATCTTTCTTTCTGTCTCTCTGTGTATCTCTCTCTCTCTCTCTCTCTCTCTCTCTCTCTCTCTCTCTCTTTCTCTCTCTCTCTGTCTGCTTCTCTTTGTCTCTAACTGCTGTCTGTCCCTTCCTCTATCCTTCCCTCTTTTCCCTCTCTCCCCTCTCTCCCCTCTCAGTGGAAGGGAATGGGAGGAAAGTTCTTTCCTTGATTCTTATTCAGGTCACTCTGCCTCTAACTTTTTCCAGTCTCCCTGCTCCATGTGAGCTTTCTATCTTCTCTTAAGACACCAAAGTGGGCAAGGTGATTAATGGTGGTCTCAGTAGTAGCCATACAAAGCAGAATGTGAAGGAGCTGTAATCCTCCATATGTTCTAGCAGGGCAAACCTAGTCCCTCCCTATTTCTCAGTTTTTAAATCGGTACCAGTTAGCACAGGCTAATTCTGTGAAGCTGGCACAATGACTTGACTTCTTCAGTTTATTTGTATAGAAAAGAAGCATCAATGTAATATCTTTTATCATTGAATAAAATGAAATCTACTCATCTGCCAGGAATAGTGTATTATTGTGGAAAGCATATGGCATAGATATCCAAGTTAAATTCCTGCTTTTAATATTTATGACCATGGGCAAATTTATCTACACTTCTAAGCCTTAGTGTTGTCATCTGTAATATGGGGAGTATAATAATAATTGTAATACCTAATTTATAAGATTTTTGTGGGGAGTAAATGTGGTAACATATGTCAGCTCATTATTAGTTTGGATAACTCATACTTGCATCAACTGGCTATAGTCTTCCTAGTATGGTCCCTTGATGAGCCAATTCAATTTTAAGCTATTCTTTGCATGCTTTTCCTATCACTAATCATGCCTTGCCAAGTCTCAGCCCTTTTGCTTCCTTTCCTTCTCATGTTCTTCTGAATAGAGTTGGAGCTTGTCATGAAACCATATTGATGGAGATCACTTCAAATTTACTGGAATCTCAATTCAATAACACAGTCCTATACCTCCATAATTGAATCTCTATGAGAACTCACTGCAGAGGCTATTCTAAACATCCTTTTCTCTTCTTTCCCAACACAGCTGAGAGCCTTGTCTAATATTTCACACAAAAAATTGAGGCTATTTGTAATTACCTACTTCTCTCTTCTTCCAATTTTACATTCCCTTAACATTATCCCTTGTATTTTCTTTTTACTTCAGTCTTTGATGAAAAGATGCCTTCTTCCTTTTAAGACCATCTCTTGATATCTTCCTTTATGTCTCCTTCTCTCCATTTACAGAATCATTACACTAATTCAGACCTTCATCATCTCATATCTGGACCACTGAAATAGCTTCCTAACTGTTTTCCATGTCTCAAGATTCTCCCTACAGCAATCTATCTTCCACATAGCCATCAAAGTGATTTTTCCTAAAGTATGTTGTTGTTCAGTTATTTAGGTCGTGTCCAACTCTGCATGACCTCATTTGGAGTTTTCTTGGCAAAGATAATGGAGTGGTTTGCCATTTCCTACTCCAGCTCATTTTTTCCCTTTTCTTTTCTTTCCTTTTCTTTTCTTTTTTCTTTCCTTTTCTTTTCTTTTTTCTTTTCTTTTCTTTTCTTTTCTTTTCTTTTCTTTTCTTTTCTT
>JAJPUD010000311.1:654627-684679 GCA_023553655.1 Myrmecobius fasciatus
CAACAACAACAACAACAACAACAACAACAACAACAACAACAACAACACCACCCTTTCTTCCTTCTTTGATCACTTTGGACCATGAGACTTATCCAAACTTAACTGGGATCCCACAGTTGACCTCCAAACTGAAATAGAAGGAGATTAATGTAGACTCTGGCTAAACCATTTTAGCCTCATGTTTAAGCTCATTGATTACAATTTCCATTTCATTTAATTAGTGTACTTTTTGAGAGGTAGTATGATGTGGTAAGTAGAGAACCAGACTCAGAGTTAGGAAGACATGTTCAAATCCTTAACTGTGGCATATAGTAGTTATATGATCTCAGTAGAATGACAAAGTCTCATTGTTTGAGGCAAGACTCTGAATTGTGGAAAAAGCAGAAGTTCCTGCTTATCATAATTTTATACATAATGAACATTCAGTAAGCTAAGAATTGAAATTGAACCTCTGATGCTGGCTGGTAAGTATCCTTTCAGCAACTTAGAAAACCTTCAGCACTGAAAGTCTAACAGGCTTCCATAGGGTAAGTGTTCCTTGCTTCAAGGCAAGGAATCTCTCTAGGGATTATCCCATGATACCTCTTGGAAAAAGTTATTAACTGATTCACTATAGAAGAAAGATATCTGAAGCCTGAAGACCAGGTTTCTTTGTATCATTCTCTAGCTTCCTGACTTTAAGTGGAACTGGCAAGGTTTTAAACTCTCTTTGTGTCCCACCATGAATATTATTTTATTATTCTGCTGCCAATCTAGGCAGAAAAAATGCTTTGGTGCCTATAGTTCTAATTCATAGCCAATTAAACTTGTATGGAGCTCAGATACAGGTGAACACAGAGTCCACTGACTATGCAGACACCCTCTAGGCGATGGTGAGTAAAACCACTGGCTTTTTCGCAAGGGGAATTTCAAAATATTGTTGAAGGATACATGTCCTATATGTAATTTCACTGATACTGTCTGGAGGAATAGGAGAAGTATTGGGTCAACTAAATGCCAAAATATGGCCAGAGAATATAAATTCCATCAGCATTGATAGAACTTTGCTAATCTTTAGGCTTTGTTGGGTTGAGCAATCCCATAGAGAAACTGGGCATGTAAACTGGAGACCTATGCATTTTTCTGCTCTTTTATAGTAGAAACTGGGATGATGGAATGAAACACAAGAGATAATAGTACAGCAGTATATATACCTGCCTGGTACAAGGTCATTTGACTCTTTTATCTGCCTAAAGACATAGCTTTAACTAGGACAGGGCAACTGATGCTCTGACCCAGGTCATGAAATTTAGAGGATGATGAATTTAGAAAACTGCTACTTTCTATAGGCAGCAGAGAAAAAACAGTAGAGTACTTAGTACCCAGAAAATTCTATCTAATGACCTTAAGTCACAGGAATTCTAGCCTGGAGTTTAGTTATCTAATGGATACTAAAAGAAGATTGATAGATAGCCCCATCATAATCTGAGTAAATTACTCAAGTTTCGCTACTTTGGATGAACCTAAAATTCAGTTCTTTATACAAAAAGAAGGAAAAAAATACTTTCCAAATGGGTCTGAATACTAAGCTATTATCCTTCAGGCTACTTATGTTGTAATGTTGGCATGTAATCATTTCTGCCAGAGTTCCCTTAAGGCCACCTCAACAACTGTGCTCATATTATTAGTTTTATCCAGAATAATTTCCACAGCATTTTGTATTCTCAAGATGCTTCATAATCATGTCTTAGTTATCTTTTCATCAACTAGGTTAAGCTGATTTCCCCCTTTTTCATCTGAAGAAAAACAATGCAAATAGAGATAGTGGTTTGCCAGTCCAGGCAGAAAAAAATGCTTTGGTGCCTATTGTTCTAGTTCATAGCCAATTAAATTTGTATGGAACCCAGGTACAGATGAATACATAGTTCATAGGCTATGCAGGTATTCTCTAAGCAGTGGTAAATAAAACCACTGACTTTTCCACAAGGAGAAAGAAGAATGGTTATATTTGCCCAGGATATACATCTCACACATATTCTTTATACACCTGTGATCTCAGGTAGTTATACCATAGCATGCCAGTTCCCTATAATAGATCAGTATTATGGGTAAGGCCCACAGAAGCAATATCCCCCCCCCCACCTCTTTGGTCTCAGATTCAGTATATTTCGGCAAGACATCCAGTGGAGTCACTTATATCTCCACTGTGAATTGTTAAATGAGATCTTAGTTGCAGAGATCTTCAATGATTTCTCACTACTTGTTTGTCTTTATTGGTCTTTTGAGTGCTAGGAGGAAGCATCTTAAATTTAGTTTTGCTCTAAGATTGATTTTAACTGAAGACTTTTCCAATCCTCCTTAATGCTAGTGTCTTCCCTCTGAGATTATCTCCCATTTATCTCGTATATGTCTCTTGGTTGGACATAGCTGTTTGCATGTTGCCTCACTCATTAGACTGAGAGCTCCTTGAAAACAGGGGCTGTTTTTTCCTTCCTCTCTTTTCTCTACACTTAGCAATACTGCCTGGCATATAATAGGTACTTCATAAATGTCTGTTGACTTGAACTGTTGAATAGTATTTCTCCATTTTTTCTGATATCTTTGGGAAATTCTGTTCTGTATTCAACTTGGCATTTTACTGAGACAGCAGGCTCTTCTCTTAAAAAAACAACATTTATTTATTTATAACAACTCCTTTTTTTTTTTTTGAAAATTGAGTTCTGAATTTTCTCCTTCCTTCTATCTTCTTCCCAACCACTGAGAAAGGAGGTAATATGATAACCATAAGAAGTCATAAAACACATTTATTTCTTTATTAGTATTTTTTTTTGCTGAGTAAATTGGGGTTAAAATACTTGCTCAGGTCACACAGCTAGGAAATATTAAGTGTCTGAGATCAGATTTGAACTCAGGCCCTCCTGACTTCAGGGCTGGTGCTCTATCTACTGTGCCACCTAGCTACCCCCCCACCAAATACTATGTTTTGATCCCAATTCAGTCTTCATAATTCTCTCTCTGAATGTGGATGGCTCTTTTCATCACAAGTCTATTGAAATCACCTGGAATCAACTCATTATTGAAATATTGATCATCACATAATCTTGTTGTGTAAAATGCACTCTTGGTTCTATTCATTTCACTTCACTTATCATCAACTCATGTAAGTCTTTCCAGGTTTTTCTGAAATCAGCCTGCTCACCATTTCTTATAGAACAATAATATTCCATTACATTCATATATCATGTTATTAAATCATTTCCCCAACTGATAGGCACCCACTCAATTTCCAGTTCCATGATACTACAAAAAGGGTTCTTACAAATATCTTTGCGCATGTGAGTCCTTTCCCCTTTTTAAAAAAATGATTTCTTTGTGATAAAGGCCCAGTAGAGATACTGCTGAATCAAAGGGTATACAGGTTGATAGTCCTTTGGGCATAGTTCCAAACTGCTTTCCAGAATGGTTGGATCAGTTCACAACTCCACCAACTATATATTAGTGCCCCAGGTTTCCCACATCCTCTCTAGCATTCATCATTATCTTTTTCTGTCATCTTAGCCTATCTGAGCTGTGTAGTGGTACTTCTGAGTTGTCCTAGTTTGATGCATCTTTTTTAAAAATTAAAATTAAAGGTACCAATTCTCAGCCCATAAAACTCATTTCTTCTCAGTATCAATATTATCTTTTCATGAAGTCTTAGTGATATCAATATTTATGGTTAGGGATTTCCTGGGATACTTGGTATTGGGAAATCCAGCTGATAATAGCAGGATAACAAAAATCCTCCCTGGTTTAATGTAAATTCTATGCACAGATTTGGACCTTTTGAATATTAGTTACCAGAAGTCCTATCCATTTGACTCCTTTGTATTCTTAAAGAAATAAAAATAAGCAGAATTTAAAGAGGTCCAGGAATGCTTGCACATCCTTACCAGCATAGAAAAAATAACTCCCCCCCAAACAACACAGCAAATAACAAGAAGAAAAATAAAATAAACCCTAGTTAATAAGAATAATCAGTTAAAATGGGAATCAGGTTGAAGTGAGCATTTCCTCAACACAAATCTATTCTTTTTCTCACTCCTCAATCTCCCTTGGGGCATCTCTCCAGTGAGGGAGCAAATAGCTCCAGTGTGCCATTTGCTGAAATAGACTTTTTATTTATTTATTTTTTTTTATTAAAGCTTTTTATTTGTATAACATATGTATGGGTAGTTCCCCCACATTGATCTTTACAAAGCTTTCCATTACAAATTTTACCCCCAGTCCCCTCCCCTCCCCTAGATGGCAGGAAGTCCACTACATGCTAATAATGTTGAAATGCTTGAGAAGTTATGCAAGAAAAATCCTATCTGCAAGAAAAAAAAAAGAATCAGAGAAAGGCAACACAATGCAAACAAATGTCAATAGAGATCATGAAAATGTTACGTTGTGGTCCATATTTCATTTCCCTCTCTCTGGGTGTATATGGTTTTCTTCAGTGAACAATTGGAACTGGTTTGAGAATTCTTTGTTGCAGAGAGCCATGTCCATCAGAATTGATCATCATGTAATACTGTTGTTGCTCTGTATGATGATCTCCTGGTTCTGCTCATTTCACTCAGCATCAGTTCATGCAAGTCTCTCCAGGCCTCTCTGAAATCGTCCTGCTGGTCGTTTCTTACAGAGCAATAATATTCCATAACATTCATATACCATAATTTATTCAGCCACTCTCCAATTGATGGGCATCCCTGAAATAGACTTTTGATACTTGTCCCAAGCACAAACATTTCTCTTGATAATTCTATCTAGAACTTAATTTCACTCTGTTTCAGTATTACCATTTCAATAGGGTTTTGACTTCTATTACTTCCATTTTCTCTCCTCTAAAGTGGGTTTGTGGAAGATACTGATTTTGATTCATTTGGTAGACTTTTTGTGGTAAAAGTCAATTTTTGCCACATTTAGTGAGGTAAGTGGTTTAGTGTATAAAGAGCCAGATTTGGAGTTCAGGAAGATATGACTCCTCAAATACTTCCTAGTACCAGCAAGCAAGTCACTTACTCTCAGTCTGTTTCCTCATCTGTAAAATGCAGGCAAGAATAGTTTCAACACTGAGGCTCATGGCAAACCTGAAACTGTTATTTGGATGCTAGCTAATAGTATAATTAATTTTGGGATGATCTCGATTTTGTTGAATTTTATTCATTACAGGAGAATGAGCCATGAATGAGCATTTGATTTGCTATGGTCACTGGATTTAAAGAGAACATTTTATGGCACCTTATAATTGACAGAATCATTTGATCCTCCCCTAAATAATTGCTCACTCATCTTGGAGAGGGGATTTTGTCAAGATGTAACATTTAAAATGTTTGAGAGACATAATTTTTGTGTAGTCATTTTATTAATAATACTAGCATTTTAATAAAAAGCCAATGTTATTCTTGACTAACAAAGACAATCAAGGGAGTGATGGAGGTGGAACTCCAGATCTTTGATAGTTCGGCAAGATAGCAGAGAATGGCATTATCAGGAGAAAGTTTAAATTTGACTTTCTAAGCTTCTCTCTGAGGTAGGCTGGGGAGCACTGATTATCTTGACCTTTTTGTCTTAATTAAGTCTTTATATTCTTTTTTTTTTCACCTCCTCCCCAATTCCGGCTTGGGCCGCCTTCTTGTACCCCCGTCTTTATATTCTTTAATTGGGTCTTAAAGTCCCATACTCTTGATTGAAGGCTTTAGTAGAATTCTTAGCTGAATTCTTTGCTTTGACAAAACCATCATAACTCCACAATTATTATATTTAATCAGAAAGCCAAGATATGATACCAACCACACCCCCAGGTTATATTTCCCCTATAAAAGGATTTAACTGTGCTTCACTAATTTGCCAACTCTTTTAGGGTGCTAAATCCCTTTTAGGGTTAGCACACCAGTTGGTGGAGTCCTACCTCATGGTTTCTTCCCCTCAATGGTGTCTTCTGGTTGTTGCTAGGGAATTTTTTCTTTCTCCTTGTTAATTACTAAAAAAAGATATAGAGATGTGGAGAACATATTTGGTGCCAGATCATCCTTTGAGGACCACCTTAGCTACCCTTCAGAGCTATTTTCATTTATAGAAGATTAGCCATTGAGTGAGGATTTTTTTTTAATCACAGCTACTTGTTAAACCATTTTTCTAAGGAATGGAAGGGTTGTGATCATCCCTAGTGGACGGAATACCCACAGTAATGAAATTGTGGATCTTCTGAGGGCATCTAGATGGCATGGTAGATACAGTGCTGACCTTAGAGTCAGGAAGATATGAGTTAAAATTTGGCCTTAATCTTTTATCTCAGGAAAGTCATTTAACTCCTATGGGACTCTCTCCATTTGTAAAAAAGCATCTATCCATCAGGATTGCTGTAAAGATAAAATGAGATAAAATCAGACAATATTCATAAAGCAACTTATAAACCTTGAAATGCTACATAAATGCTATTATTATTTTGGAATATAGAAATGTATAATTTGGTCTTCATAATAATTTAATGAAACAGGCTATTGCAAGAATCGCTAATTCTATTTTGCAGATGAGGAAACCAGATGAGGGATTCAAAGGGAAGTTAAGGGATTTGTTCCAGGTTATCCTCACAGTGAACTTCAGAGTTAATGCTCAAATCTTCATCTTCTGTATTCTGTATATCTTCTGGATAGGTTTTTTTTTTTTTTTTTACAAGTTCTTCATGTCTCCTCTATTAGAATCTAAATTCATTATGAGTAGGGATCATTTCATTCTATATCTCCAGGACTAGCCCAGCTCTTGGCCTTGTACTTAACAGATATTTGCTGATCAGTTAAATGGGGAAGAAATTGCTAAATTCCTCAGTCTGAAATTATTATTTTCTGTTCCTATTATGATAATCTGACTTTCTTAATATGGTAACAATATGGAAAATGCTGGGAAATGGCCAAAGCTGTATAAACTTGGTTATTCTATAAATTTCTCAAGAGTATAAAAAACTGGCAATTGATCTCACTACATTTTTTCTCTTTGCAGTCAAACTCTAATGGATTTCCCACTGGTATGTTTCAAGGAATTCCATGGGATACTTGATAGCAGTAATCTCCCAACTTCAACTGAAGGCAGACTCTTAAAAAAGACATGTTTCTGAATGTGTTGGCACATACCTGTAATACCTGCCATTGGATTTCTGAGCCTGGCAGAATACCAGAACTCAAAAATTTTGAGCTGCTACAGGTTATGCTTATCAGGTGTCCACACTAAATCCAGCACCAGTATGGTGAGCTTCAGGGAGATAGGGATAGCTATTTGCTGAAGGCAGCAATTTGTTGAACAGAATCAGGTCAGAAAGTGAGCAGATCAAAGCTCTCCTGCAGATCAACAACACAATATAACTCTGAGTGGCTACTATACTTCCAGCCTGGATGAGATAGGAAGAATCAGTCTCAAATAAAAATACATAGAGGATATTATTTAGGAAACTCTCTTGAAAACAGCAATGAAACTCCACATTAAGGTGCTTCATCTTGCTGGAGAAACTCACTTCTGGAGTAGAAAGCAGCCTACTGCCCTAACTTCCATTCTTGAGATATTAAATGGAATTAGTTTGTAAATATGTATTTTTTTGGCTTTTCCTTGTCTCCCCAGAACATAGCCCAGTGCCTAGCCCATGGTAAGCACTTAATAAATGGTTTTTAACTGACTGAGTGATGTTCACCTCCAGGAATGCTTTGAAAGAAAGTTTGATGAATTCTTTTTCAGGATTTTTTTAAGTAAAGCTTTTTATTTACAAAACATATGCATGGATAATTTTTCAACATTGACCCTTGCAAAACTTTTTGTTCCAAATTTTTCCCTCCTTCCCCCCGCCCCTTCCCCTAGATGGCAGGCAGTCCAATACATGTTAAATATGTTAAAATATATGTTAAATCCAATATATGTATACATAGTTATACAGTTATCTTGCTGCACAAGAAAAATCAGATCAAGAAGAAAAAAAAACTGAGAAAGAAAACAAAATGCAAGCAAACAACAAAAAGAGTGAAAATGCTATGTTGTGATCCACACTCAGTTCCCATAGTCTGGGTGTATGATGATCTCCTTGTTTGCTCACTTTGCTCAGCATCAGTTCATGCAAGTCTCTCCAGGCCTCTCTGAAATCATGCTGCTGATTGTTTCTTACAGAACATATTCCATAACATTCATATGCCATAGTTTATTCAGCCATTCTCCAATTGATGGGCATCCATTCAGTTTCCAGTTTCTAGCCACTACAGAAAGAGCTGCCACAAACATTCTTTTGCACATGTGGGGCCCTTTTCTTCTTTTATGATTTCTTTGGGATATAAGCCCAATAGAAACACTGCTGGGTCAAAGGGTATGCCCAGTTTGATAACTTTTTGAGCATAGCTCCAAATTGCTCTCCAGAATGGCTGGATCCGTTCACAGTTCCACCAACAATGCATCAGTGTCCCAGCTTTCCCACATCCCCTCCAGCATTTGTCATTTATCTTTTCCTGTCATCTTAGCCAATCTGACAGGTATGTAGTGGTATCTCAGAGTTGTCTTAATTTGCATTTCTCTGAGCCATAGTGATTTGTAGCATGTTTTCATATAACTAGAAATAGTTTCAATTTCTTCATCTGAAAATTGTTTGTTCATATCCCTTGACCATTTATCAATTGGAGAATGGCTTGAATTCTTATAAATTTGAGTCAATTCTCTATATATTTTAGAAAGTGAGCCTTTATCAGAACCTTTGAATGTAAAAATGTTTTCCCAGTTTATTGCTTCCCTTCTAATCTTGTCTACATTAGTTTTGTTTGCACAAAACCCTTTTAATTTAATATAATCAAAATTATCTATTTTGTGATCAATAATGATATGTTTCTTTGGTCACAAATTCCTTCCTGCTCCACAGATCTGAGAGGTAAACTCTCCTATGTTCTTCTAATGTGTTTATAATATCATTCTTTATGTCTAGATCATGAACCCATTTTGACCTTATCTTGGTATACATTGTTAGATGTGGGTCAATGCCTAGTTTCTGTCCTACTAGTTTCCAATTTTCTTAGTAGTTTTTGTCAAGTAGTGAATTTTTATCCCAAAAGTTATGGTCTCTTTAAGGATTAAAGTAATTTCAACTCCAGGAAAATAGTGATTTGGAAATTTAGGTCCTTCATTGAGGGATTAGAGAAGGATATAATTGGGAATCTCTGAGTAATGCCTTATCAAGAGTGTAGGACTGAATGCTACTGTGAAGTTGTAAAGAGGTATCCTGAGCTCCTATCTAAAGAGAATCTTCCTAACAACCAGAATTATTAAAAAAAAAAAAGTCAAATGAGCTCTCTTAGGATGAAGTGTGCTCCCCTTATTGGAAGATTTTACACAAAGGCTGGCTGACCACTTGTTTCATAAATTGAAGTGTAGAGTCTTTTCAAACATAATTTGGATTTAAATAAATTGGACTTAAAATTCTGTGCCCATAGATTTAGAGGTGGAAGAATTCTTTGAAGGTGTTTAACAGCCATGTTGTCTAACCTTTTTATTTTACATATGAAGAAATTGAGGCTCAAAAAAATAAGTTTCTTGCCTGAGATTACATAGGGTAAGTGGCTGAACACATATCATCTATTGCCTTTGATGAGAACAAACAGCCTTGATGCTCAGGAAAAGTTGAGTTTGGGAGGATCCTGAATGCCTGGGATAATAAAGGAATTCTTTGGAAAGAAAAGAATGGAGTAGAATAAAAGAAAGGGAAATATAATGATGAAGGAAAGCCTCTAACAATAACAGAGGCAAAAATAGTTCCATTTCATACAAGTGACCCTTTGTTCAGCCTTTTTGCTAACATAGTTCTCTCAAACACTAGGGCTATTATAACATAAACCTCCCTAATGGCACATACCATCCAAGGCTGCCAAGATTAGTCATATAGCGCCAACCTCTTCTGAACTGTGGTCTGGCCAGTTCCCAGCTCATCTGTAGGTTAGGTACTCAGGGGAGGAGCAGTGGAACAGAGGGTGGGGATTCGGGAGGGTGGGTCTTGAAATGGTAACCAAATAAATATTTTAAAAAATAGATTGTGAGAAAAAAGTTGTTCTTGAAGGCAAAGTGTGAATTCAAATTATGATTGCCCCTCATCTCAAGCATAGTGGTGAAAAAAAAGGAGGGGGATCAGTTGGAAAATTAGGAGAGGTTTCACATAAGATAAATCATCGTAAATAATATTTCCTCTAGAAGAAAGTCAACAGCTTGCCCAGTGAATTTTTGAACACTGAAAATTAATCATGTGATTAAAATCTTTGCATAATTAAAGTCCTCAGTGGGAATAAAAGTAGTCTTTGTAGGAAAGGCAGTAAGGGCACAAAACCTTTCATGCATATACTATAGACGGTACAGATAAATTAAACATGGATTGTTTTTATACAGACTTAGTCTTTCTTTAGGCCACTAAAGAAAAGAAAGATCAGATCAGGTAATTACTGTTTTTCTGCCCCAGAAGTGTTTCAGGATTCCACTGAGCAGGGAATGGAAGGATGCTCTCCCACCTCCTTTCAAGATACAATTCAGGAACCCCCACCAGGAGAGGGCTCTCTTTCCCTGCCAGAATAGCCAAAGACTTAAAGATGCATGGAAGCATTAGCTGTTTCCACTGCTGTGTTCACCACATCCCCAGGACTGAGTAGTGTCTATTTAAAATAGGAAAAAAATAATAATTAGGTCACGCCAGTTCTCCTCCTTAGCTTGGTAGGTTGCGGAAGTGGAGGGAGAAAAAAGAAGGATAGTTTTGAGACTTCATCGATGTTTAATTTTCTCCATTATGGCATCTCTTTTTCTGCCACTTCCCAAAATTCCATGTTTCCTAAAAGCTTCTTGGTTTCTAGCATTCATTGTTGGTTCCTGGGTGGCCCAGAGATACCTGTGGGGATGACTCACTCATACTTAACCTTCAAAGCATTTCTCTCTGGGATGCTTTTCTCTCCCTCCTTCTTCCTCCCCATCTTCTCTTCTAGCTTTCTGTTGCCACAATCCTGCTTTAGTTCAGGGTGGGTCTCTCAGTCAAAATTGCAAAGTTGGAAATGTTTGTCTTAGATGTCCTTAGCCACCTCTTCCTGGGGAATTCTTCCTTCACTTTAAGGATCCAGAGACCCTTCCCAAACTTTTCCTTCCCTAAATCCCTTCCCAATGGAAATAACATTGGCTTTGAGTTTGAATACTATCCTTGACAATCCTTTTGCGTCCCTAAACAAGTCACCCTCCCTAGGTTTTAGTCTTTTTATCTGTAAAACGAAGGGGTTGACAATATGGCCTCTCAGATCTCTTCTAGTTCTGGATCTCTGATTTCATGACCTAATCTAAATCATTGATGCCCCAATGTGATTAAAATCTCTGTTCTCCTTCTGAGCAGATTTTATAGTCTATGTCTTGTGATTGTGAAAGGAAAGGCTGTGTTTCTGCTAAAGAAATTTCAAGGTGCAAACAAGGAGTAATTTGGATGTCAGGGGACCTTTCAAACCCTTTAAAATCTTAGTGAGTATCCTCTAAAACCATATGAAAAGTTTTTGTTGTTATTTTTCAGTCACGTCCGATTTTTTGTGACCTCATTTGGAGTTTTCTTGGCAAATATACTAGAATGGTTTGCCATTTCCTTCTCTGGCTCATTTTATAGATAAAAAAACAGAGGGAAATAGGATTAAGTGAGTTGCTCTGGATCATACAACTAAGTATCTAAGGCCAGATTTGAACTCAGGAAGATGAACTTTTCCCAACTCTAGGCCTGGCACTCTATCCACTGAGCAACCTTTAAGTGAGAAGGTAAGAGTTTATTAAACACTAAGTATGGACAACCACAAAGACAGGGATTAGGGGATTCTTGTGGTTTGACTTACAGTAGGAGTTATGTGGACAAGTTTTCCTGTTTGAGAGATTAGTATGTAGATTTAGTATTAGTTTAAGATTTTAAGTGTAGTAAAGTTCTATGAATAGATAGTTGTCGTCAGGAAAAGGTCAGGAAAAAGGTTAAGAAAGCCTGGTTTCTGACATGTATTATCTCCTAAGCAAGTGACATCAAGCAATTCTCTAAGACTAAAAGTTGAAGAAAACTTACTGATGTGCTTGGGAGATGGGGCTTCCTACTCCAAGGGGATCACAGATCTGTTTTTTTTTTTTTTTTAAATCAACTCAACAAATCCATTGCAATAAAAGCACCTTTCCATGGGGCAGCTAGGTGGCGCAGTGGATAGAGCACCAGCCCTGAAGTCAGGAGGACAAGTGTCTGGTCTCAGACACTTAACATTCCCTAGCTGTGTAACCCTGGGCAAGTCACTTAACCCCAATTGCCTCAGCAAAAAGCAAACCCCCCCCAAAAAAAAACAAAAAAAAACACCTTTCCATGCCTAAAGGCATCGAGGTGACATTGTAAATAGAGCACTGGAAGACCTAACCTTAGACTAGCATCAGCTGTGCAACTAGGGGCAGATCACTAATTTCTGTCTGCCTCAACTTCCTGGAAATAATAATTTATTTCATTTAAAAAATGGAAATAATAAAAGCACCTACATCACAGATATGTTGTGAGAATCATGAAATAATATTTATAAAGTGCTTTGAAAACCTCAAAGTGCTATTATTAACAATACAAAATTTATTAATTGTGTAAAAGATACTTTTTATGCACTGATTGCTAATTCCCTAGGGCTTTATTAAGGAATTTATTGTCAAGGAGAAATTGGCCAGCCTGTGTCTCATTATATAAATCTTACAATCTACACAGAACATTTCTTTCTATTTTCTCTTCCTTTTTGGCTTTCCATCAACCCTTGCTCTATCTCAGTGGCCTTAATTGGGTTTCATAGCCAGATAAGAGAGGGTTCTGAGGAGGAGGGAAGAGACTGAGGAAAGAGGAAGGGGTTGCTCAGTAAAGGATAAATGTGTTAGGAATGGATAGATTTGGTTTCTCTATGGGCCTCAAACCACCCTATATGTAAAAGGGTGTGAGTTCTTATTCAAGGCTATGCAACTGAAAATCATTCCTTCTGCCTTCAGTTCATTCTTGAAAAAATGGGGGAAAAAAGTTCTATGCTGAAGGACACATGCTAATTCTTCCCTGTGGCTAAGAAACTCCCTGATAGTAAGTTAATCTTTTCATTACTATTTTAAAATCACAACCCTGGATACCCTGGTGTGATTCACCATTTTATGTTACCATTAAATACAAACTTCTCTCCTTAGGAAGGAAGGAAACAAGTATTTATCAAGTGTTTATTATGTGCCAAGCTTTGTACTAAGGGAATATATTATATTTACAAACACAAAAGAAGATAGTTTCTGTCCTCAAGGAGCTTACATTCTAATGGAGGAAGACAATATGCTGAGAAATGGCTGAGGAGGGTGAAAGTAGGAAGTTACCTTGGCAGGGTGTCATGGTTTTGAACTCTAAAAAATCAGAATCAGGGCCAGAAAGAGGATTAATGCAGCCTAACTTGCATCCTTTTACAGGACAGAGCATTTAGGAGGAACATATCACTGAGAGAAGGAGAGATGGATCTTGTGGAGGAATATTCCAGACTGAACAGATTGCAGGTGTAGCAGGCTGTTCCAGGACAAGCAGGTCTCAGGGGTTGAGGGAAGTTGAATAAAGAAGGCATGGTTTCAGCATCCAGAAAATCCAAAAACAGGGATGAGGGGAGGATAGTATTGCAAGCTCTCCGTCAACTGAGTCCTTGATACCTCTGATTCATTCATTTCATTCTGAAACATAGTTATAGAGAGTTGTTTGGTGGTATTGAGAACTTAAGGGACTCATCAATAAATGTGTTGAGACAGGACTAGAACTAAGTCTTTCTGGCTCAGCCTGGCTTGGTCCATTATGTCTTAAAGTTAAATGTCATCATATATGTCTGGATAAGGGGAATGTGATAATATAAGGATTATTCTATGGGCAGTCATGACCTTCTGATTCTTAGACACACTGAGAACCAAAGATATGAACTTAAAATGAAGTAAAGGAAGTTGAGGTTAGGTATCAATGTGAACTCTTTTTTCTCCAATTGATTCAAAGGAGTGAGACTCTGGATTGAGATCTGGAGCATGGATAAAGATGCTAGACATCTGTTTAGAAGCAGGGAAATTATGAAAGAGAAGTCTTTAAAGACAAAGGTCCAGAGAGGTAAAATTTGCCTTAACTATGATCACAGATAGCAAATTCCAGCGAGGCTGGAATTTTAATTAAGAGCCTCCCAACTTCAAGTCTACCATCCTTTCCACTTTGCAATGCTGCCTTCTTTTTGTAGACAAAAACCTACATTTATCATTGTTAAAGTCTTCCTAAGCTCCTGGAATCTGTAGATGTCCAAAATTATTGCTGGGGGCTATATTTTTCATTTAAAAAAGCAATCTTACTTTTTTTCTTCATAACCTGGGCCTAATTGAATGATCTCATTAGCATTTGCACTCTGGATTTCACACTAATTAATCAGACCAATGTGCACACATCACTCATCCCCTCACTACACATACTTTCACACTGTGTATTCAAAATGTAGCCAGCCCTTTAGTTATTCAAGGCAGTGGGAATTACTGACAATAGAACAGATAATTGAAATCAGTCAATCAACAAGTATTTATTAAGTGCCTGCTTTGTGCCCATCCTTCCACAGAAGTCTTACTCTAATGCCTTTTAGAACTCTATGTTCTCAAAGCCCATGCCAATAGAATTCAAGACTTGGCAGGTTTTACCATAGCTGGAAGGATTTTGAGTGTAGTCTCAGTGATGGATAGACTGTATGTCTGTCATCCAAGGACCAATGTAGTGAAGTTCAGAGACTTGTTAACTAGAAGGTTGGCCAAGAGGTAAGCCTTTTTTTCTTTTTTCTTTTTCTTTTAGTCACAGCAACTCATGAAGATCAAAGTGCAGGCTCTCTTTACTTCTACTCAGTAAACTTGTTTTAAAAATATTTTGATAACTGCATTTCAATACAGTTGGTTTCTGGTAAAAATCTACATTTTAGGCACTGAAAACATTAGTCTAAAATGGGTTCACAAACTTTCCTAGACTTCCAAAGGGACACAGAAACATTAAGAATCCCTGGTGGAGAATTCTAGGAGAATACAACTAAAGGTGGAAGGGACCTCAGAACAGAGGCCATCTGGTCTTACCTCTTAATTTTACATTTAAGGAGACTGAAAGCATGAGAAATTGTTATCTGCCCAAGAGATTATAATCTTTAATTATAGAGGCAGTATCTCATATGGGTCAAATTATGGACCGTTTAAGTATTGAAATTAAATCTGTAAATTAGCATCATCGACCTCATTATGGTCATTAGCTTTCTTCTTTTCCTCCTCCTTCTCCTCCTCCTCCTTTTTCTCCTTCTCCTATCTTTTTCTTTCTTCTTCTCCTTCTTTTCTCCTTTTCTTCTTTTTGATGTGATTCTTTTTTTTGGAGGGGGGGTGTTTTTTATTACAGTAATTTTTCAAACACATGCAAGGTAGCCCCCAAGATTTTCCTTTGCAAAATTTTATGTTCCAAATTTTCTTCCCTCTTCCCCCCCTCTAAGACAACAAGCACCCCAACATAAGTCAAACATGCACAGTTCTTTAAAACATACTTTCATATTCATTATACCTCACAAAAAAAATCAGCTCAAAAATGAAAAAAATTTGAGAAAAAAATAAGCAAACAAACAATAACAAAAAGATGAAAATACTATGCCTCAATCCACAGTCAGTCTCCATAGTTCTCTCTCTCTGGAGGCAGATGACACTTTCCATCAAGAGCCTTGAATCATCTCATTGTTGAAAAGAACCATGTCCATCACAGTTGATTTGATAATCTTGTTGTTACTGTGTACAATGTTTTAGTTCTGCTTACCTCACCCAGCATCAGTTCCTGTAAATCTTTCCAGGTCTTTCCTGAAATCAGCCTGCCTGTCACTTTCCATGGAACAATAATATTCTATCACATTTATATACCATAGTTCACCCAGCCACTCTCCAACTGATGGGCATCCATTCAACCTCCAGTTTCCTGCCACTACAAAAAGGGCTGTCACAAACATCTCTGTACATATGAGACCCCTTCCCTTTCCTATGATCTTCCTGAGATATAGACCCAGCAGAGACACCACTGAGTTATGCACAGTTCCATAGAGTATCTCCCAGCCCCACCTCCCAGCATAGTTCCCCATTGTCCTTCACAATGCCATGGTCTTTATTTTCTAATCTCCCTTACTAAATCTCCCAGTATTTTAACAATTTGCAAAATAATCCAATTCAAGGCCCCTTTCCTAGATTCTTCTTACTCTCTCTTAGGGCTACTAAGAAGTTAAGAAGATAAGATGTCACAATAAGTCAGAAATTCAGAAGTAGGAAAAGCTAAGGATTTTGATAATTCATATGAAGTGGTCAAATATGGAATAATCCAGAAAAAAGTGTCATAAGAGATAGCTAGCCTTATCAGCATGTTTTTGTGATTTAGACGGATACCTTGATTTCTATCCTATTTTATTGGATGACATAGGAACTTTCTTTTTGATTTTGAAATTCTTGATCATCCCCTCCAGCCTTCCTGCTCCAAACCAAACCTCTGAGACATTTCTGAGAAGCTAAAACACTGAAATCTGAGCTCTCTGACACCATGCTTCCCTCATTCCCCCATCTATTTTCTTTCCTGCATTAATATTGAATGCCATGAGTTTGAATTCTACCTCTTCTCTGTGGAACCTTAAGCAAATAATTTTATCTTGTTGGGACTTAATTTCTCTATCTATAAGATAAGAGAATTGAATCAGATAGTCTTTGAGAATCCTTTTAGTTTTAAATAGATGAATTTATGATTTATTGTTATTCTTTTCATCACCTCCTTTGAGATTTTAGAAATTTTGTTCCTCCTAATAAATTTTATTATTTTTTCCAATTCCATAAAATACCTTTTTGGTAATTAGATTTGTATGGCAATAAATTATAGATTAACTTAGATATGATCATTTTATTTACATTGAGGTTGACCAATCCTGAGTAAAGATTATTCTTCCAATTACAATGAAAATTTGAAGTTAGAGGACCTGATTTGAAATTTGAAATTCCCTCTCCTACACTTGAACTTTATGGTCCTTAGTTTCCTCATCTATAGACTCAATGATTTCTAAGATTCCTTCCAATTTAAAATCTACTATCCTAAAATTTGTTATTTTCATTTTTTATTCTAACTCTCTAAATGAGTGGCTCTGTGATTAGTAAATGGTCTTCATGACTTGCTATGGTCAAGAAAAATGTCACTGTTATGATAGTACATCCTTCATTTAGAGACCAATCTAGTAAACTCCTATAGCTATAAAAGAGATTTTTTAAAGAAATGGGGTATGAGTTATAGAAATTGTAAAGTCAAAAATATTATGAAATTATTGAATCATCAATTTAGAGGTAAAATGAGACTTTAGAGGGCAGGTAGATGGTGCAATGGATAGAGCACCAGCCCTGAAGTCAGGAGGACCTGAATTCAAATCTGGTCTCAGACACTTAATACTTCCTAGTTGTGTGACCCTAGGCAAGTCACTTAACCCCAATTACCTCAGCCAAAAAAAAAAAAAAAAAGACTTCAGAGATTATTGAGTCTAACCCCATCATTTTACAGATGAGGAAATTGAGAATGAGAGAACTTAATTGTCCAGGGTCATACATTTAGGTCTGAAATGACTTTGAATTCAGGTTTTTCTGCTCTAAGTTTACCTAAATTAATGATTAATTAGTTATTTTCATAGTTGATAGATTTTATAGTTGGAAAGAACTAAATCTCTTTGAGATCCTGAATTTCCTCTGTGTCAGAATGAGACATTAATGTATTCCTTTAGGAGAGGATATAATAGCAAACAAAATGATAAATGCTAAGTGTACAAAAGAAGAATTGTAAGAGCTTCCAGGGAGAGAAGCATTATTAACTTATTAACTGATGTGGTGAGTTATTACAATCAAGTCCCAATTCTACAAGTTGATATGTGTGAATGATTCTATCATATTCTTCCCTGAGACTATGTTGGGGCTGGGGAGTAGGGAGCAGGAAGTTAAAAGGGGTGGAACATTAAGTGGGAGAAAGTAGAAGTTTATTAGAAGGTGATCACAGAGAGCATAGGCTAGGAATAAAAAAAAAAAGAAATATTTGCCTAATTCAAAAATTTTCTGCATTTGGTTTCTCCCTATTCAGCCTTATTGAATCAGATTTTCTGTCCCCCTAGTAGTCAATCAGCAAGAAAACAATGGTTGGTTTGATTAAGTGTTAAATATTTCTCAGTTAGATAAAAAGTGTCAGAGTTTGGGAGAGGTGTATGAATAGCTTGCCAGGGAATGGGAATTTTCTCTTGTTGCCTAGCAGAGGCTTCCTTAGAGATACATGATCATCATTATGTGACTGGATGACTGGTCTGAGAGTCTGAGATCTGGAAGGGTTTGTAATTGGCAGCAGTGTAAAGTGTATCCACATCAGGCAAATTAGCAATGTTTTGAATTATTGAAGTAGATCAGGGCTTCTTAAATTTTTTCTACAACAGGTACACAAATCAAATATTTCAATTCAATAAAACATGATAATAATTCATAATTTTCAGGGATTTATCTAAATTTTGTGTAATGGTATATTTACAAATTGTGCATTTCTCTCCAGGCTGTACTCTGAACTTTCTCTACATTGCTCCAGAAAATTCTTTGTCTTGGAAGCTTATTCTAGCACTGGCATTTTACATATCATTGCCCTTGTGGCCCTTATGTCTGAATGGATGACTCTTACCAAGAATCTCTGTTTAAGAGGGTACCTAAGACTGCCACATCTTTATTTCTCTTCTGGTAGTACTCTGGACTTTCACCATTATTCCTGAGCAATGTTCCTTGGTCTCTCTTCCCCTATTCTTTCAGCTTCTCCCATTAGAATGTAAGTTCCTTGAAGGCAGAAACTTTCCTTGTTTCTCTTTGTATTTGTATTCCCAACATTTAGCACACCTCAGCACATAAAAAAATATAAATACCTGCTAACTGATAAAATGACATTTTGTTAAAGCAAAATATTAGTTGAAGCTCATGGAAAATGAATAGGAAAACACGACGGTTGGGGGAGAATTAGTGGTTACAACTGGGTAAAGAGAAAAATCATTGAAAGATTAGAACTGCTGCTAGAATGAATGGAATGATGAACATGATAAGTCACAGAAAAGGCAGAATTATTAAACTATAATTTGACTTCTGTTTTCTTTGGCAAGTGGAACATACTTTGGAATGGGAAAGAAAGAACAAAAATGTTGAATAGGGAATTGAAATACAAACAAAGTAGGGAGAGTGTAAGAGAGTAAGTTCCTAGCTGTCCTTGATGACTTCAAATCACCAGGTCCACATGAAATACATCCTATGAAATTAAAAGAACTGCAAGATGTGATGACTAAGCTGCTATCAGTGATTTCTGAAAGATCATGGACATAAAGCAATATACTGCATGATTGGAGAAGGACAAATGTCCCTACTGCCAAAAATAAAAAAGGAAAAGGAGTCATTAAGTTATATGTTAGAAAGCTTGACATAGATTACTGCCCAAATCCTAGAATCACTTATTAAGGAGATTGTGAACATCTAGAAAACAGAGTAGCAATCATAGAGGGCTATTGGGGTTTATAAGAAAAGGTCATGTCAAACTAACTTTATTTCCTTTTTTTTTAAACAAGATTATATAGATGGCAAATCAAGGAAATTTTAGAAATGCAATTTACCTATATTTTAGCAAAGCATTTGACAAATTGTCTCATATTTTCCCCATTTATAAGATGGAGAAATATGTTTCAGGCAATAATATAGCCAAGTGCAATCAGAGATGATGGAATGATGGGGTACAAAGACTAGTCATAATGGCCCAACATCATCATGCTTAAAAAAAGATGATCTCCCATGGAGTGTTCTAAGAAGCTGTCCTTGGACAGGGCTATTTAATATTTTTTGTCAGTGACTTGGATAAAGACAAAGAGGACATACTTATTAAATTTGCAGATGACAAAAATCTGGGAGGACTTGTTGACATGCTGGATGACTGCATCAAGATCCAGAAAGATCTTCACAGGCTAGAATGTTGGCCTAAATATATAAGAAGGAATTTTATACAGAAATGGGAAGACATAGAATTGGGAAGCATGAAGAGGAAAGCATGATTATGTAACAATTTGTCTGAAAAGGACCTCAGGGATTTTTTTGTTGAGTTGTTTTTCAATCATGTCTGACTCCTTATAACCCTATTTGGACTTTTATTGGCTAAGATACTAGAGTGGTTTGCCATTTCTTTCTCTTGCTCATTTTATGGATGAGGAACTGAGATAAATAGTGACTTTAAGTGACTTGCCCAGGATCACAGAGATACTGTCTGAGGCCAGATTTGAAATCAGGAAGATGCATCTTTCTGACTTCAGCATGGCACTATCTTTTACTTAAGCAGATATATTTTAAGACAGCTTATTTTATTCAATACATTGGCGTTGTAAACAAAAATCTTTGGACAAATCTCATAAAAACTTTTTAAAAATAACAAATCATGCTTTTTAGATGCCTGAGACCTTTATTCTTTTCAACTGGCAGTTTGTTTTTCTTTGCTTACCCTGTTTTCACCTAAGTATTGCAATTCATCCTTCTTGTTCTACATATGTTTGGGGTTTTTAAATGGGAAACACATTCCCTTTACAGGTGGGTTTCTTTAACAAACAGGGACACTGTGGTTATGTCTCCATAAAGTACTGTTTGTAATTTTCTGTTCCCAACTTTATATGCCCAACAGCTATGATGCTTAACAAAGTTATCAGCCAGAGGAAACAAATGGTAATGTGGGTGGTCCTACTCATCCACTCAAGCTTCACTAATCACTTAAGTGGGTCTTGCTTCTCTTTATACAAATCAGCAGGTCTTGACCAGATAAGCCCCTCTGTTTCCCTAAAACCCAAAGAAAATTGAGCCTGCTTTTAGGGAGAAGCATCTAGACATCAGTCATGGATGGACCAATCAGGCAGCAAAACAGCAGACTGAAATGTTCAGGAGATGGGATGTGGGCGGGAGGAGAGAAAAAAATCATTTCTCTTAATAGACCAAAATCAAAATGCCTCTGGGAGAATACTTGGATTTACAGTCTGAGCAAAAGTTGAAATCATTAGGATCTGTTGACTCTGTCCTATAGCAAGCCAGTCCAACTTGGTCATTCCCCTCCTCTCTAAGCCATTAGTATAGTATCACATAAAATGTGCATTATGTGTATTCTTCTCTTCAGGGGATACTCTTCTCACACAAATGGAATCAAATTCTGCCTGGAGTCAACAAGTAGGTTTTATTGGAGAAATAATTTGGCACTCTTCCAGTTTGGTCTGGGATCATGGAATAGTAACACCTTCCAAAAAATCTCTGGGGACAATGGTGTGGATGGTTCTTCAGTGAGCTGAATCTAATAATGAGAAACGTATGTCCTATACTTGGTGAATAAAAAAAAATCCATTGAATAAATATAGGATGTGGGAGGCCTAGCTAGACAGCAATTCATCTGAATGGGTCTGGGGATTTTAGCCAATCACAAGCTTAATATGAATCGACTGTAATATGCCAGCCCAAAGCCCTAATGGGAGTTCTGGTTGTAATTGAAGCATAGTGTATTTCTACAACTAATATGTAATTATGATATACATAATGCTGGTAATAATAATGGTAATGAAAAAATGATGAAGATGATGGTAATAATAATGATAATGATGTTGATAAAAGTAACAATAAAACTGACCCTGGAGCCCAAAAAACTTGGGTTTGATTCTGCCTCTGTCACAAGCTGTCTGTGTGACTATGGACAAAATGACTAACTTCTTAGTGCTCTAGCAATTCTCTAAAACCGTTAATTGGATAGATAATGCCAACTTGTCTTGGTAGAAGGAACTTCCTTATCTAGGGGTTTCTTATACCAATGAAGTTACAGATTCAGTCCCTAATAATAATAATAATAATAATAATAACATATGCTACAATATGTAATATTCTCTGTATGTATATTGCTTTAAGTAAAAAAAAGACAAAAATTACTAAAAAAGAAAAAAAAGTTTTTGCTCTTAGGAAACTTATTATAGTTTATCATAGCAACAATATCTACATATATAAATGAAGAAAGAAAAAATATAAAATAAAGACAAAGTAGTTTAAGGAGAGTGGGCACTAGAAACTTGGGGATAAGAAAAAGTTGCACTTAGAAGATAATGCTTCAATTGAGTCTTGAAGAAATTAATATATTCTTATGGGATAGGCCAAGCTAGAGGTGAAAATAATTAGGTATGGAAGAGGGCCAGTACAAGACATTGGAGTCAGGGAATGAAGTTCTACATGAAGAGGAGCAAAAAGAACAAGTTGGCTAGACCACAGAATGTAGGAAAAGGAGTAATGTATAATGAGGACTGAAAGATAGGTTGGAAGCCACATTGTGAAAGACTTTAGAAACATAGCATTGGACTTTACCCTTTATCATAGAGTTAATAGGAATCATTGCAGTTTATTGAGTGGGGGAGTGATACGGTCAGATATTTATTTTAGGAAATTTTAGGAAAATTTATTTAGGAAAATTGGTAGTGTTAAGGATGGACTGGACTGGGAAGAGACAGAATTAGAGAGGCCAAATAAGAAGTCATTATAATAGTCCAAGGGAGAGGAGATAAGGTCTTGAACTAAGATGGTAGCTATATAATCAGTTTAACAAAAAAAAGGACAGATTGAGAAATATCATAAACAAGTTGTCAATAAACATTTATAAAGTGCCTACTATGTGTCAAGCACTGTTCTAAGAGTTGGACATATACAAAGACATACAAAAATAGTTCCTTCCTTGAAGGACCTTGATATAAAGAGAAAAAGCATATAAACAATTATATAAAAATAAAATCTACACAGAGTAAAAGAGAAAAAATCTCTGAGGGAAGTAGCATTAAGGGGGACAAGGATTGTGTTCATGATGGCAATAGGATTTTAACTAAGATTTGAAGGAGGCCAAGGAGACCAGGAATTAGAGATGAGGAGGGAAAGAAGTCCAGGCAGGGGGGATAGACAATGAAAAAGAAGAATTAGAAAATAGAGTGTTTGTGAAAGCAGCATAGCAGAACATTGTTTTACTGGATTGTAGAAGTGTGTGGAGAAGAATAAGGAATAGATAGTGGTAGGAATGGGCCAAGTTATGGGAAGCTTTAAAAGGAATTGGGGTCTAACAGGTTTTTATATTTGATGTCGGAGGTAAAAGGAAGACACTGGAGTTTATTGAATTGAGAGGAGTAATATGGTCAGACTTGGGGTTTAAGAAGAGATCTGAGAAGTAGATGGATGGGCTGGGGAGAGATATGAGGAAAGGAGAGAGCCAAGACTATTTCAGTACTCCAGACATGAGGTTATGAGGTCCTTCCCACTAGTATGGTAGCAGTGTCACAGGGGAGAGGAAGATTCTTATGAGAGATATTAAGGTGACCAACAGGAAATTGTTAAAGAAGGATTGGTCTTCAAGAAATAAGCAGCAATGTGTAGGATAGATTGTAGTGGAGAAAAGAGGGAGGAAGGAGGAGGGAGGGAGGAGACAAAAATTGAGGTGAGAGATGGTGAAGACATAAACTAAGAAGACAAACTGTGAGTTGAGAGAAGAGATCAGAAATGAGAGATAATGTGGAGATAGAAACAGCAACATTTGACAATTAATTACATAAGAGATGAGAAAGAGTGAAGAGCAGAGAGTGATGCTGAAATTATGAACTTGAAACATTGGATATTAAAGGTAGTGCTTTTGATAAAAATAGGGATGTTTGGAAAAGGGCAGAATTTGAAGGAGAAAATAAGTTTAGATAAGTTGTTTGATGTTTCCAAGACATTCAGTTTGAAATGTTCAATAGGCAGTTAATGATAAAAGATTAAGGTTGAGGGCAAAGATTGGGGCTGATAACCTCTGTCTCCCTCAGTCTCTCTTTCTTCCTGCCTCTGTCCCTGTCTCTGTCTCTGTCTTTCTCTTTATGTCTCTTTTTCATATTCTCTTTCCCTTCTTCTCTTTCCTTCTCCCTCCCTTCCTCTCTTCTCTCTCTCTCTTTCATTATACATCTATTTTAATTCTATCTTCAAGAACATCTAATACAGGAAAAGAAACTGGCTAGTTATGGGGTGAAAGAAAGAGTTAAAAGATAAAAACTCGCAGCATTGGATTGATATTTACAAAATAGTAAAAGGCTTCCCTGCCCACTGTTCACATCAGGAATAATACCTTTACCTGCAGGTGCTCTGCCCAGAGGAATGTAAATTTTGATCACTGAAATCTCACAAAATATTTGGGGGGCTATATTTTTTCATTAAAGATCATGCATTAAACCCAGATCACTCTGGCTTTCATTGATTGGCTAACATCAGGACTCAGTCTAAGCCCCAAATGATTAGTACAGAGAGAACATAAATAACAATTGCTTCTGTTTTGTCCAGAAGCCCTGAGGCGCTTGCCTTCCCAGACTGATATACAACTCCACCTCTACACATCCTGACATATGTGTGTGTGTATAATATATATGTATAAGTACATATAATTATTATTTTTAATGAGGTAAAAGAGGCCATTTTCTGCCTCATTTCTTATCTAGATTTTTGATTAGGTGTTGCCTTCAGTCAACAGACTTGTTAAACACTCTAGCTTAAAAAGACCAAGGTCTCCCACGTATCTAGGCTCATCTTACCTCTTAGCTCTGGACCTAGACGTCTCTGGGGGAGAAAGTAAGGCTGGTGAGGTTGCACAGCCCTCACTTACTTAAATTCAATCCATTTCATGATATCATCTCCTTGGTGTCATGCTCCTCTTTGAATAAAAAGGATGAACAAAAAGAAAATGTAAATTGATCCTTCAACACTTTCGTAATTGAGTCACCTCCAGATAAATTTCCTCTACATACAGGTCTTGCAAAAATCGTAAGCAATTAATGCTTAAATCACACTAAGACTTGGTTTATCCTATAAATATGTTCTAATTTAGTTGTGTTTTTTGAATTTTAATGAATGAGGACTCTACCTTCTCTAAAAGCAGGTACAGCATTATAATATTAGAGCTTAAGTGATATGACTCCATTTTCCTTAATGGCAAAGAATTTCTTATAAAAATTTTAAGGATATATTTCTTCCTTTTGTTTGCCCCTTAAATGTTTTGGGGGTCATTTTGTCCAGCCACTTTGCTTTAAATTATTTTTGTTCTTTACTTTTTTGGGGGGTTTGAGAATGCATAACTCATAAATACTCTCTCTGACAAGTTTTACAAGCATTTTATATTCTAAACTGGTTTTCCCCTTAGCTGCTGTCTCAAAAAACTTGTCAAATAAGTATCATTTTAGTTGATTAGAGTGCTTTTTAGAGTACTTTGGTTCCCTCTGTATGGCAAGTGATTTATATTAGTTACCTTTCTGTATGAAATTGTTGTAATTGGTATCTATGTCCTTTCTTCTATCTACATCCCACTTTCATTGTTCATAACTTGTTTTATAGTTTAGATTATGTTTGTTTTAATTGTATAACACACTTTCTCATTTTTGTTCTTACTTTATAACCATTTTTATCTTTTCTTTAACAAATAAGCAGTGTAATAGTCAAAGATATCAGGTAGGCTCCAGACCACTTGGAGCCCAGTGTGATCAAAACTGGATTAAAATGAAATTGGAAAATGTTTAACAAAATAAATTAAAATATGATACAACATAGATAATGTTAATTTTTGATATTCTAAATTAATATGTGGCAGGAATCTGTTTCTATTTGAATTTGACACTACAAGTCATAACAGAATCACTCCCACATCAATACCAAATACATTTTCCTGTCCTATAAGCAACATCATTTTTTGGTAATGCTTTTTAGTATTCACCATCTTCAGTGTCTTCTTATTCATCTCTCAAAGAAAAAAAATTGTGACCAAAGATAAGTTTTTGATCTTTTCCATTTCTTATTCTAAATTTGTGTTTTCCCACATATTTTTTTACTCTCTTCATCTGTACTTGTTTCCATTTAAATAACTGGATATCAAAATAGATTCTGAATTGAGGCAGAAGCTATAATTATTTTCCTGGTGATCTTTTTGAAAATATTTAACATAAGCATGGCGATATAATTCCTTGCATCCTCTGCCCTCTTTCCTTTGTCATCATCACTGCAGAAGCAGAAGGGCGTCTCAGAAGACTGGGGGCTGTTCTTTTCATGGATTATTTGGCCAAGGAATTTCTCACCAAGTAGCTGACTGACTAGAGACTAGCTTCTCCTCATCTTGCCAGGCTGGTCTTTGTAAAGCAGATGTAACCTGTCACTTCTGGAGACAGCCTAGAAACCAATCTACATGGTAGAACCTGCCAGTGTCTGTGCTCTGCTGACATAAGCCATTGAGAGACCAAAGGCACCTCAATATCATGACAAGGGGTGAGACACAGATGGAGACAGAGGAGGAGAGAAAGACAGAGACAAAGATGATGATAATATAACTAGCATGTATATAGAAAAACATTTTATAAAGTGCCAGTCATTGTGCTAAGCAGTTTACAAATATTATTAGTTCATTTGATCTTCATAAAAACCCTGCAAAGTAAATGTGTGATTATCATCTCCACTTTATAGTTGAGGAAAAGAGGTTAAGACTTGCTTAACCTTAAATCCAAGGCTGGATTTGAATTCTGGTCTCCCTGACTGGAGGCAGGACTGAGCTCATTATTCTATCCATTGTGCCACCTACTTGCCCAAGAGAAAGTCCGAGACAAAGAAAAATCAGAGGTGGATAGAAATAGAAGTAGAGAGACAAAAACAGAGAGAGCAAAATTAGAAGGGATTGCTCAGAAAATCAAGTAGGAAAGAACTTTGTTTGGGCTAACTCATTCAAATACTCAAATATTCAGGTGGGTGTGTGGCTTCTATGATTTCCTGTGGTAGTCACTATGGCTAAATCCTACATAAGTGCCATAATATTAAAAATCTCTGGCACTACCTATCAACTTTCACGTTGGGAAGGAAAAAATAATCATTGAAAGTCTGTAATAAATACCCTTGTGTCTACATTACTCTGTCAGGCTTCCCTTTGCTTTATGAACAGAGGCATAGAAGTGGAAAAAAAGTACTTTGCTAGACTGGCCCTTGAGTCAGAATAATGTGTGTTCCTGTCAGGTGCTAATTCTGCTCTGTAAATCCTGGAAGCAGAGAATCTTTACCTCCTGGTTAGTTCCACTAAATGTCAGTTCAGTTAAGTGCAAGAGAAAGAAGGTGACTGTTTTCAGATAATGTTTCTGACTTCCCAAACATTGCACTTCACTTCGAGTAGGGAGATAAGATTACATTGATATTTCTCACTGTTGGCAGGGACAGAATGAATAATATAACACTTTTAAGTTCACACTCCACATTTTGCAGGGTTAATCCAGAGAGTGGCCAAAAGGAAAAAAAAAAGTGGTAGTAGTGCTATGATTGGTAGAAAACCTAACATAGTTTCACCTCAGTTTAATCTGGTAATTGAAAGAAGCCAGAGGTGGGAGAACATTCCGGACATGGAGGAAAGCCAGAGAAAATGCCTGGAGCTAAATGGTGAAATGTCTTGTTGGAAGATTAGCCAGGAGGGCAGTGTCACTGGATCAATGTGGGGGATGAAAGATGTAAGAAGATTGTAAAAATGGGGTGGGGGAAGGAAGCAGGTTATGAAGGGCTTTAAAGGCCAATCAGAAGATAGGATCCTGGAGATGATAGGAAGCCACATTTCACAAGAAGCCTTTTCTGATTCCTCTTAATTCTAGTGACTTCCCTCTGTTGGTTATCTCCAATTTATCTTACATACTGCTTATTTGTATATAATTATTCTCATATTCTGCCTCCATTAGATTGTGAGTTCCTCCAGAGTAGGGACTATCTTTTGCCTTTCTCTCCTATAGAATTCTCTGGCTTCCTGTAAATCCCAATTAAGGTCCTGCCTTCTACAATGTCAGCCTTTCCCAATCTCTCTTAATTCTAGTGCCTTCTCCCTGTTAATCCTACATATTTTAGATATAGTTTATTTGTATGTTGTTTGTTGTCTCCCTCATTAGGTCTCTTTGAGGGTAGAAATTGTCTTTTGGCTCTTTTTTGTATCCCCAGCACTTAGAACAGTGTCTAGAATATAGTTGGTACTCTTCCTTCTCAAAAACAACCAAGTGACATCACTATGTTGTGTTTGACCATAGTTGATCAGACCAACATAAACTCAAAAAGTTCTATACGGGTCAGACACAAATAATCCACATGAACATTTGGAATGGAGATTTGTGCAGCTCAGATTTCTTTTGGTCTACTGCAATTCTGCTTTGCTCATAGAACACAACGCTTTTTTAAATGTGGGCATGTAAAGCTGGATGGTCCTTTGCCAGTGTCTTCCATATCACACGATTTTGGGTAATTCCAAAGTTCTTCACAGAAACCTTGTGAGTCTTATCACTTCTTCTGACTATCCTGTGAGCACCAGCCTTGCATGAGTTTACTATGAAATAATCTTTTAGGCAATCATAGTTTTGACATTCAAACAATGTGGCTAGCCTATTGGAGTTGCACTCTTTGCAGGAGAGTTTGAATGCCTGGTAGTTCAGCTCAAGAGAAATATGAATGCAGTGTACCTTATCTTGCCAAGTCATCTTCAGAATCTTCCTAAGACAATTCAGATAAAAACAATTTAGTTTCCTGGATGGCACTCTTAGACTAGCTAGATTTCACAATGATGAGGTCAGAATAATGGCTTTGAAGACCTTCAATTTGATAGTCTAATACCTCTTCTCTTCCACACTTTCCTTAAGAGTCTCCCAAACACTGAGCTAGCTCTGGCAATACATTGGTCAATCTCATTTTTTTTTGTTTGTACATCCCTTTTAAGTATATTACCAAAGTAAGTGACCTTATGCACAGTAATCAAAATTTCTCCATTTGCTGTAACTAGTGGTTGCACATATGAATGGTATCATGCTGGCTGATGCAGAACCTGTCTTTTCTTGGTGTTAATTGTTAGGCCAAAGTTAATACAAGAAGCAAACTGGCATATTATAAGAACTTAATAAATGTTGATTGATTGACTCACTCATTCACCCAGTTTATGCCAAGAGCACTGAATTTGTGAGCATGGCAATGGATGTAGAGGACAGGTAGGTGGCCCAGCAGATAGAATACCAGGCTTGGAGTCAGGAAGACTTATTTTCCTGAGTTCAAATCTGCCTTCAGACAGTTAGCTGTGAGACTCTGAACAAGTCGCTAAACCCTGTTTACCTCAGTTTCCTTATTTGTAATATGAGCTGGAGAAGGAAAAAATAAACCACTCCATTATCTTTGCCAAGAAAATTCCAAATAAAGTCATGAAGAGTTGAACACAACTGAAAAAAAACTGAATAGCAATGAACTTAGAGCTGAAAATGAGTCAGAGGACATCAATTCAGACCCTATATATGTCAACTACTACTTGTGTGACAATGGGCAACTCATTTCAACTCTCTGTGTCTCAGTTTTCTCATGTGTAAAATGTGGAAATTTGACTACATGATTTCGAAGTTCTTTAAGTATAAATCTGTGACTGATGTTATTTATACTTGTTTCTGTTTCCTTGACTCTAAATAAAATCAATGAGTATGGAAAAAACATGCCAGATGAGCATGAACAATTAGCATGTCCATTTATCAATGGCTCTGCAGGAGACCATATATAATCAGTATAGGAAGGATTTAGCCCAACACCCTCATATTACATATGAGGGAAGTGGAATCCAGGGAGTTTAAATAATTCACTCCAAGTCCCACAGATAACAGGTTACAGAGACAGGATTTAAATGCAATTTCTCTGGTTCTAGAGGCCATGCACTTTTGACTGTGTCATACTGCCTTTCCCTCCAGGTAAGGGAAACAAAATTAATGAAAATGATTTGTAATAAAAAGTGTACACACCTATGAAATGATTATTCATCATGGGGTCTAATAAAAAGATCTAAAGAGAGTTAGAGCTGGATTTTCACAGTCTAGAGAGGAGAAACAAAAGAATTGTCATTATATGGCCCAGAAGGAGAGAAAGA
>JAJPUD010000311.1:684874-705583 GCA_023553655.1 Myrmecobius fasciatus
CTTCTTCTTCTTCTTCTTCTTCTTCTTCTTCTTCTTCTTCTTCTTCTCTCTCTCTTTCATTCACTCTTTCATAACTGAGTCTCTTGCAACTTACCAACCCTTCACCAGAAGTGACTCCAGCATGTTTTGGCTTTCTCTGTGGGTGGTTGTCTGTTTGGTCATCATATCCCAGACCTGCTCCTTCCTTATGGTGCCTGCAATGACTGATGGGAGAACAGGGCTGTTCCCCATCTGGTATTTGCCTAGACAGTCCAGAATCCATATTTCTGTCTGGTGTCTAGAGAAACCTTGCCAGAGCTAGGCATGGGACTTGAATGTCTATTTTGGCTGCTCATACTTTACTAGAGTTTCCTGACTATTTGGGTGGGCAACTTGGACAGTAATGTAATGTAGGTAGGCACCGGGGTGTGTGTGGGGAGACTTTTATCATGTCTCTTAAGCTATAGAATACAGAAGAGTGGTTTCTTCCTCCTTCCCACCAGCTGAATAAAGCCTTTTTGACATCCTGAAAATCCTTGATACCAGCCCACTCCCTATCGCCTGGAAGGGCAAGAGTCAGACAAATTTTCTGGTTAGTGATGTAGACAAAAGAATATAGAATCATAGGTTTGGACTTAGAGACCAGCCAGTCTACTTGATGTTTCTTGAACATTACATTTTATTTCTAGACATCAAGCTTTTGTATTGACCATTTCTCATGACTGGAATGCCTCCTCATTTCTGCTTTCTAGCTTCCTTACCCTTCTTTATAAGTTCAAATTTAACCTTCTGCAAGAAGTCTTTCCCAGTTCCCACTATCTCCTCAACTCCCATTTTTCTGTGAATCCCTTCCTTTTGAAATTACTTTTCATAATTATATATGTACATATACACACATGTACACATGTATATGTGTGTATGTATATAACAGAGAAAAAAGAAAGAGGGGGTGGAGGAGGGGAAAGAGATGGAGAGAGAATGTGAGAGAAGAAAGGGAGAGAAGGAGATGGAGACACACACACACACAGAGAAAGATAGAAAGACAGAGAGAGACAGAGAGAGAAAGACAGAGACAGAGAAAGACAGAGAGAGAGAGAGAGAGACACAGAAAGACAGACAGACAGACAGAGAGCCACCATATTTTCTCCCTTATTAGAATATGACCACTGTGAGGATAGAAACCTTATTTTTGCCTTTCTTTATCCTCAGAACTTAGCGCAGTGACTGGCATATAATACAGGCTTAATAAATACTTGTTGTCTGACAAACTCTATTATTTTGAAGATGAAGAAACAGGTAAAATAATTCAAATGGCTTCTCCAAAGTAACATGGTTAGAAATTGTCTAAGGTAGAATTTGAACCGAGTTCTTCCTAATTCCGAATTTGTGGCATTAGTTGATACAGTAAACATACTTAATAGACACATATAGACAAGTGTAAAATATTAATTCTCCTACAAATAAATCTATGATATATCTGTATTTATACATACATACATATACTGTATACACTTACATATACAGGTATACATATACATACATACACACATATATAAAATCAACAACTAGCTCTCTGGAGGAAAACATAGGTACAACACACTTTTGATTTTAATTGGCATTATAACATTTTCTTCATCATTTTCTTAAATTTGGATACTCAGCAAAACAACAAAAGAAATTCCAATTTTTAGCATTTGCTGATTTCCTAAAGTGTAAATATTAAAAGTGAATATTTAACAACCACCTCTCTTGAGTTGGTAAGAGCTCACTCTTGCTTTTGCCCCATGTTGAGTCCTGCAGAAACTCTCTCTGAGATAGACCCATGTTTTTCAAGTGTTTGAATTCTTTGTATTAGATTCTTTCATATATGAATTTACTCCCCAGTTTTGAACCTTGCAATGTCTCTTTTCCATGAGGAACTATATTTCTGCAAGGATATTAGATGAAAACTCTATTTTTCTCCAGTTATTAACTTTTTTTTTCCTGGTGATTAACTGAAAACTCAGTTCTATAAGAGAAGGAGAAACATTTCCGATGCCTGTATCCCTCGGGTCTGGGAAATCAGACGTTAGTGGGTTATATTCAACAGTTACAAGAAGAAGTAGCTTTTATTTCTCAATGTTTCAGAATTTCACAAGAAAATAAACAGTTGATGCAACCAAATTTATAAAACCTCACTCAAAGCAGAGGGAGAGAAACAAGGCCCAGGTCTTCTCAGAGCTTTGGGCCAAATGGAATTTCCTTTAGTGGTCATTTGACCAGAATTTGGTTGGTTTGCTGTTTTCTGTTCCAGTTATGGATTTTCCCTCTGGCTTATAATTCAAGAACCACAAACATTTAACATTCCAAAGGGTATTTATTTACTATATTTGATTGTTAGTTTTGGGGCACATCTACAATGGTAATATTGGAAAGAGTCTCTAGTCTTACATTATTCAACTTTATAAACAACTTAAAAGCCTAATAGGAACTCCTCCCTAAATAATTGTATGGGTATCTCTCCCCTCCCCACCACTTTTATGTTTTCTTCCCACAGAAGTGAGCTCCTTGAGAGCACAGACCATCCTTGCATCTCCAGTGCTTTGCATATATTAAGTTTTTAAGAAATGCTTCAATCACTCATTCATTCATTCTCTCTCTCACACAATGGACTCTCAGATTTCAGAGAATACTCTATCTTTTGCATTTAATATAAAATATAAAATCTTTAGCCTAAAGTCTAAAGACCTTCACAATATAATTTCTTATTATTTCCATTCATGTCATCCCCATTCCAATCAAACTGACCCGATGATGGTTCACTACATGTGATATTCCATTTGTCACCTCCATTCTTTGTACAAATATCCCCATGTCCCCCTCCTCTGTCTCAAGGACAAGAAAATATGGTGTCTCTCTCTCAAGGCCTTTCTTTAAAGCCCTGGCCTTTCCCATCCCCATTAGTCCTTCCCCATCCCCATTAGTCCTTCCCCATCCCAGCTATTTGTATTCTTTTCCTCTTGAAATTACTTTGTATTATTTTAAAACTATCAATCAATGAATCAGTTAACACGGTTTTATTAAGTACTTACTATGTATCAAGCACTGTTCTAGGCCTTGGGTATATAAATATAAAGAATGAAACAGTTCTTGATGGCAAACTTCCATTCTAATGAGGAAGACAACCAGTATGTTATATATAGACAACCAGTATGTTATATATACATGTGTGAATACACATGTGTACATCATGTAGGTGTATATGATACAGCAGTAGATGTTTTGTATGTATATATGTACACACATGCACATTTGTACACACATATGTGAATCAGCTAAAAGGCTCAGTGGATAGAGTGCTGGCTCCAGGGTCAGGAATACCTGAGTCCAAATCTAAGTTCAGACACTAGCTGTGTGACCCCAGGCACATCACTTAACTTCAATTTTTGTAATCTGCTGGAGAAGTAAATGGCAAACCATTTTATTATCTTTGCCAGGGTCATGAAGAGTTGGATATGGCTGAATGACTAAAAAAGAACAAATATAGATATAGGTATGTATATATATATACATACAGATATATACATATATGTGCAGAATAAGTATAAATACAAATATATTTGAAATAATTATTCAAAGTGGTTTGGAAAGGAAGGCATTAGAAGTTGGAGAAATTAGTAAAAACTTCATGTAGAAGGTGGTATATGAGCTTTGTCTTGAAGAGAGGGATTCTCCAACACAGAAATCAGCAGCCACCACATTGCAGGCATGAGGGCAATCAATGCAAAAATAGAGATGGGAAGAGTGTCCCATGTGGGCAATAGAGAGTTCATTTAGCCTGGATCATAGAGCATGCATGTAGTTGGAAAAAGTAATTTGGGAACAAGTTGAAAGGGCTTTAAAAAAATGAGAGGATTTTCTATTTTTCCTACAAACAATAAGGAGTTATAGAAGTTGATTGAGCAAGGGACTAATCTGATCAGATTGGCAATAGTGTGTAGGATTGACTGGAGTGGTAAGAAATTTGCATGCATATTATATCCCTCCAAGGAAATGTAAACTACTTGAAGGCAGTTTTGTCTTTGAATGCCCTGTGCCTAATACAGTGCCTTGAACTAGAAGGTGCTTAATAAATGTTTGTTGAATTAAGTTGTGTTGAATTCTAAATGCACATACAATGTTGGCCACTGGAAAAATCTAAGTATGGGCAATTTAGAGAAGGTTGGGATTAATCTAGAAGCAGGAACAAAGTAATCTCCAAGAATGTAGCTTTAGCTATTGCTAGACCATTCATTACTAGTAGCTATAGCAGGCTGGGCTATTTCTGTACCTGGGACAGTTAGAGATGGGGAGATGGGTTTATAGGAAATAATGCCAATTGGAGAATACATCTAGTCTCACACACAAGAATAAGGATGGAGATTGTGGAAGGAACAGAAGAATTTACCATGATGATTGAAATTATGCTTCAAATATCTAGGTTAATCCATGGATGGTGCCATACCATCCCACTCATATGTGAGAAAATACTTTAAAATAAAATGCGTAATCATATTTGTAAAGCACTTAGCACAGTGTCTGTTACATTGTAAGTGCTTAATGCTTGTTTCTCTGCTTTCCACCTTTCAGCCACTTTGGGAATAGAAACAGGAAACCCTATAATTCTGTTATTACTTTATTTATCAGTTCTAGCTGCTATGGGGGTTTCTTTTTGTGCATGAAGATCACACTTAAATTGCTTTCATGTAGAATGTGATGCTGGAATGTCACAGTACTGTGTATAAGATTCTGCACAAATAACCAGCTAAGAGGAGAAAGAACCAGCCTTATTCAGCTGAACCATGTGTTTTCTTGATAATCATGTGGAAACAAGTGTTCTAACTGTCTTGTCTAAACTGAGTGGAATTTTCATTTAACTTGGTTGATTTTAGGCCTATTAAGCTTGGTGATGCACCTGAATTAAATTTCCCTTACCTGGATGCCTATGTATGCTGCTTCCCCACTTAGGAACTGATGTTCACATAAACAGGGCCTGTCTAAACCAGACATTTGTACCTTCTGAAAGGTGATTTTTGGCACCTACAGGATGTGCTGACAGACCAGAGATGTGAGATCAAGATGCAAATAAATCAATCAGTTCTAGCTATTTAATTTAATTTATCCTTTTCAATTAATTTAATTATTTTATTTTATTAATTTAACCTTCCCTTCCTTTTCCTTTACACTAGATTCTCCCAAGCTTGTCATGCTCTCTTTCTGAATATCTCAATAGAATTATATTCATATGTTTAGTCATTTTTTCCAACATATTTAATTTCTTGTGATCTCATTTTGGGTTCTTTTGTTTTTTGTTTTGGTATTTTTTTTTTTTTTGTCAAAGATACTAAACTGATTTGCCTATTATTTCTCCAGCTCATTTGACAAATGAGCAGAGGCAAATAAGATTAAGTCACTTGCCCAGGATCATATAGCTTGTAAATATCTGAGGCTGGATTTAAACTCATGAAGATCAATCTTTTTGGTTCCAAGCCCAGTGCTCTATCCACTATGTATGTAAACATGTGTATAGGCATAGATAGATAGAGATAGAGAGTTAGATAGTAGATAGGTAACTCTGTGCCACCTAGTGGACCCTACACAGAATCATATATTTATAAATTCCCTAGTATCATCTTCCATAGGATCTTTCCAGATGCTAATACCCTTTCTATTCCCTCTAAATTATTTTGTATATAAAATATCTATACTTGAAGTTGTGGCTACAAAATATTAGTATATTTTGTTGATAAATCTCTTTGTAAATAATCTCTATTTACTTATGGGTATAACATTTCCCAACTTGAATGTGAACTCTTAGGTGTGAGCACCTATTAAGCACTTAATAGATGAATGGATAGATGGATGGAGTTAAGCATTTGTTCAATTTCTTTAGCTTGTATAGTTGTTTATTGCTCAGAACATCAATAAAAATAGCAAGAATAATGGTAACTAACCTATGACCAAAATAGTGTGGTAACATGTTTAACCTATATTGGATTACTTGCTGTCTAAGGGAGGAGTGTGGGGGGAAGGGAGGGAGAAAAATTTGGATAATGAGATTTTGCAAGGGTGAACGTTAAAAACTATCTTTGCCTGCATTTTGAAAAATAAAAAGTTATTATTAAAAAATTAGTGTGGTTTAGTATTGTTGTGGAGATGTGACTGTGGAATTTGATATTATTTTTGTGTTCTTCCAAGTATGTGATTTTATCAATACAGGGAGCACACAGTTTTGAAACTATTTTCACTATGACTAATTTGCAATTCATATAGAATTTAGCAGCTTTGAATGTTGCCTGGCTACTAAGACATTAAGTAACCTGTCTACAGTCTCACAGCCAGGATGTGCCAGAGGCAGAAATGGAATTCAGTTTTTCCTGATTCCAAAGCCAAATCTCTTTTCAAGAAACCACATTCTATTATGATTGTCTGCCCCCACAACAGCTAAGGAAAAAGTTACACCAGCATATAACTGGTAATATATAATGTTATATCATCATAATAAATAATATAGTTACTCATTGTACCATTGAAAGAATATTATAGGGGGCAGCTAGGTGGTACAATGGATAGAGTGCCAATTTTGAAGTCAGGAAGATTCATCTTCATGAATTCAGATCCAAGTTTAGATACACTGGGCAAGCTATTTAACCTTTTTTATCTCAGTTTCCTCATCTGTAAAATGAGCTGGAAAAGGAAATGGCAGGCTTTAACCAAGAAAATCAAATGGGGTCACAAAGGCTTGGACAAGACTGAAAAATGAATGAATTACAGAGAATGTAATCAATCTATCAACAAGTACCTTTGGTATATTAGGTGTTGTACTAAGTGTGAGGGTTACAAGAATGAAAAAAGAAATATTCTAATGGAGGTGTGGGGAGAGACAAGTACAGACATACATAAAGTGAATAAACACTAAGTAGTTTAGGAGGGATGGCACTAATCCTGGCAGGTTAGGAAAGGATTCATAAAGAAAGTGAATTTAAAAGAAGAAGACTCTGAGTTGGAAATGAGACAAATGATGAAAAAAAAGAGCCTAGACATTATCTTTCAGGAAATCATAAAAGAAAATTGTCCTGATGTCCTAGAATCAGAAGGTAAAATAGACATTGAAAGATTTCACCAATCATTTCCTGAAAACTCCCCGGAATATTGTGGCTAAATTTCAGAACTATCAGACCAAAGAAAAAAATTTTGCAAGCAGCCAGAAAGAAACAATTCAAATACTAAGGAGCCATAATCATAATTACCCAGGATCTAGCAGCTTCCACTTTAAAAAATTAAAGGGCCTGGGATTTGATATTCCAAAAGGCAAAGAAACTTGTATTACAGCCAAGAATAAACTATCCAGCTAAAATGAGCATTATCTTTCAGGGAAGAAGATGGACATTCAATGATACAGGTGAATTTTACTTATTTCTTATAAACAGAAGTGAGGCAAGAGGAATCACCTCCAGTAAAATTTTGATATGACTCCTGCATTTCTCTAGATGCTCTTCATGCTTCTTATTGAATCCAGGAATATCTTCCTATCTAGCTCGATTTCAAAACAATCATTCATATATAGGGGCTACATGTAACAGATATTTGAGCAGGAAAGAAGATGATGACTGTCAATTTATTTCTAAACTGTCCATAAATCAGTTGCCTTTGGGGGAATGTGACTATTTGTGTGATGAAGAAGAGCCCTGACTAAAACAGGGGGTACTGCCTGCTTTGGTTTCCCTCAGGACTTTTTCTTGAGTGGGAATGTCTTTATGGGCTTCTCCCAGTGCAATGAATCATGAAAAAGCATAGAAATGGTGTATACAATCCATGTTTTTCTCCTCCCTAGTGCTATGGATTGTGTTGTGGCTGTGTGCATTACAGGCTGTTGTGGTGCTTGATAACTTGCCTTGTGGTAGAGGGTCAGCTTTACAGGATGATTATGTCTGTGGAGACAATATGATTTTTCAGACATGACCCAGGCCTTCTGAAACAGTCATTTTACCAAAACTCTGCTCTTTTGCCTTATTTCCATGATTGAAAGCTAAAAGGAGATGTTATTAGCTATTGTCACCACCCTTTCACTTTTACTGGAATACAGTACAATGCAGGGGGCAATGCCCTGAAATAAAGTAGGTTTCTAAATGTGGTTATTGTTGACACAAAAAAATGGTCCTTGTTGTTATTTTTCAGTCATATCTATCTGTGATCCCTTTTGGAACTTTCTTGGCAGAAATACTGGGATGGTTTGCCAATTCTTTCTACAGCTCATTTTGCAGATGAGGAAACAGAGGCAAACAGGGTTAAGTGATTTGCCAGGGTCATACAACTAGTAAATGTCTGAGGCCAGATTTGAACTCAGGAAGATAAGTTTTACTGACTTCCCCCATCTGCTTTCTTCCCTCCTTTCCTCCCTTTCCTCCTTTTTTTCTTCACTCTCTTCCTCCATTCCTTCCTCCCTCCATCTCTCCCTCCCTTCCTCTCTTTCTTCCTTCCTTCCATCAGGAGTTTTGTATATAAGAAAGGCATCACTTGTGTGTAAGGAAGCTTTACATTAGCTATAGAACCTGAGTTTGAGTTTGAATTGTCGAGGAGCTCTCCATCTACCAATCAGAGAGAGGGAACCCAGAGGCAGAAGGAAATTCTGAAGAATGATCTGTGGGTTCAGAGATTAAGGGATCTTCCAGGATGAAATTTTCTGGGGTGTGATGGACAAATTCAGAGGAGTATACCTGGTAGGAAATGTAGAGATAGCTGACCTAGTCCCCTTAAATGGACATTCTACATATAGAAAAAAATAAAGGGTCCTTTATTTTTTGTGAGATGTCCTCTGATGTTCCTATCAGCTATAAATTATAGGATCATAGTGGCCACAATTCTAACTCTCGACTATATGTTCCCTTCAGAGTACCCCTAAGTGATGTAAAAAATCTTTTTCTAACACTACTGACCTTGATCAATTGTTTCATATCCTCCCCTCCACTAAAAATGCCTATAATTTGTTCCCCATTTCCATTTAACTAATTAGTATCAAACCAATTAGTTTCAATTAGTTTTTAAAATTTATTTTATTTTTAATTTATGAAATAAAACAAGCATTTACATAATATAATTTTTAAAAGAGAGAGATGGTTGCAGCAAAGGAATGCTTTTTGCAAAGATCAGCAGTAACAGAAGTATAAATATTAACACCTGGGGATTCACTCTACTTTATTCCACCTTGATCTCTGGGAAGCATGGGCTTATACTTACAATAGCAGGGACATGCACTTTTAACTTTATGCTGGCTTCAGGTAAGAGAGGACTTGAAGCCCTTCCATAATTTTGGAGCCCAGATTAGATCCTCTTCCTCAAATGTGAGCCAGTATAGAAAGAGCCAGGCTAAAAGATTCCCTTTTATTGGTTAATGCCTTTTAAATAAACCCCAGTTTTAGCTCCGGAGTCAATTTTGGACTGGCTCATCTTCACAACCTGGTAGAACATCAGAACTTGGCAGAAAATGTTTTCCCCTGGCTCATGCTCACCAGCCTCTATGATAATAGATATATCAAATTATAATTAATTTTTAAAAATATTTTTGATCAAATTTGATAATTTTTTTTTACTTCTGGATCCTATGATCCTACCATTTTCTTGGGAGACAATTGTAATTGTGACTTCATACAAGTCATAAAAAACAAAACATTATTTTTGGATGTTGATGGTTTCAGCTATTTCAGGACCAGAGATCTCACAGAATGATAATAACCAGCATCCAGGCCTCATATTGTCTGAAAGCTAAGTGACATGCTTATATTGTGGAGAAAGAAGTACTTGGTCTTGAACAAACAGAAAATGATTCCGGGAGAGACACTTTATGGTAATAACAGACACATCAGGTTTATAGCTTGCTATTATAAGACTAAATTACTTAGAGGCCAAGTTTGAAGAAGTTCAGGCTTGGTCTTTATCTTCAATTACTGTCAGATGAGGTTTCATCAAGCTCCAGGTGCCACATTTTAAGTTGTCCAATGAAAAAAGATCATGCTGTAGAAATAAACCAGTGAATTTCTCAATTCCATTGGAAATCAGACATGGCCATCTAAAAGGCTGGAATAAGTTGCTGAGAATTGAGGGAAAACCCCACTATTCTGAGGAGTCCTGCCCAACATCATTGCCATAAGCTTGTTTATATCCCACCAAAGATCCTTGAAAACACAAATCAGTAGCCGGAGTCTTGTTCAGACTCATCATCTCAATGCAGTTAATTGCAGAACACTTCACCTTATTGCAATCACAGGTGGCACAAACAGTAAAATGCATTTCAAAGATGACAGGGCTAAATGTGGATCCCATACCAGAAAAACCCTCACTTAACTGTTTTGACATTGAAAACTAGTTTGCCTATGACAAAAAGCAAGATGAGTTTTATATATTGGAGAAAATAAAGGATTTTTTAAGTTTTACAAATTATTTAAAATCAAAACTGCCAAATCTCAACTTCAGAGTTGGTGGTGCTTTAGATATCACCCAATTTACCTATTATTATCAGATAATAATGCATATGACAAAAGACTTAAAATTGAAAGAAACCTCAGTGACCATCTAGTTTAACCCAGACCTACAAAGGAATCCCTTCAATAGCATCCCTCACAAAGTTACAGAGAAGAATTAGAATATCTAAGTTTGTACTTGAAGCATAATCTACTTGAACATTGCTTCAAAGAAAATTCATCGCTTCCATGGGTGGCCCAATCCACTTTTGGGCAACTCTTATTTTTTTTCCCTGAAGCAATTGAGGTTAAATGACTTGCCCAGGTTCACACAGCTAGGTTAAATGTCTGAGGTCAAATTAGAACTCAGGTCCTCCTGACTTTAGGGATGGTGCTCCATCCACTGCGCCACCTAGCTGCCCTGGCAACTCCAAATTTTACTAATTATTCCTTATGTAGAACTGAAATTCACCTCTGTACTTTCTGTCATTTGCTTCTAGTTTTACTGTCCAGGGCCATCCTTTTCCACGTGACAGCTCTTCAAATACCTGATGATGAGTATTATATCCTTTCTAAGAATTATCTTCTCGGGGCAGTTAGGTGGCACAGTGGATAGAGCACCAGCCCTGAAGTCAGGAGGATCTGAGTTCAAATCTGGTCTCAGACACTTTACACTTCCTAGCTGTGTGACCCTGGGTAAATCACAACCCCAATTGCCTCAGCAAAAAAAAAAAAAAATTATCTTCTCCAACATCGTACACAGTATCAGCAAGATTATGTGATGATCAACTCTCCTGGACTTGACTCTTCTCAGCAATGTAGTGATTCAAGACAGTTCCAATAGACTTAACATGGAAAATGCTATTTGCATCCAGAGAGAGAACTATAGAGACTGAATATGAATCTAAGCATAGTATTTTCACCTTTTGTTTGCTTGCTTTTTGTTTCTCATGGTTTTCTTCCTTTTGGTCTTGCACAAAATGACAAATATGAAAATATATTTAAAAGGATTGCACATATTTAACCTATATCAGATTGCTTGTTATGTTGGAGAAAGGGGAGATTAAAAAGGAAGAAAAATTCAGAATTCAAAGTCTTATTAAAATGAGTGTTGGAAACGATCTTTACATGTATTTGGGGGGAAATAACATTGAGAAAAAAAAGAATTCTCTTCTCCAGACTAAATATCTCCAATTCCTTCAAATTTTTTTTCCTGTGGCATGGTTTGGGAGCCTTCAACAACCTTATTGAGCTCCTTTGGTCATGCTCCAGCTTGTTAATATCCTTCCTAAAACACAGTAGACAAAATTAGGCAAGGCAACAAACATTTATTAATTTATTACTATGCTTTAGGCATTTGGTTAAGTGCTGGGGATAGAAAGAAAAGCAAAAACAGTACTTTTCTCAAGGAGTTTGAATTCTTTGGTGTCCGACAACCTAGAAAAGAGAGCTGAAAATGGAAAAAATTGTGGAGAGATGGTAGGTACATATGTGGACACAGTTTAGAAAATTAGGAACTCACTAATGAGAGAAGGTTGGCATGACAGAGGGAGGAAGTATAATGGTGGAAAGTCTGCAAAATAGAATCTATTCTCCAACACTAAGATTTTAAATCAGAAAGTCTTATTTAAACTTTCTATTTCTCCCAGTGGCTAGAGGAACACAGCGGGTGTTGAATAAATGCTTAGTAAATGTTGAATGCTGAAAATAGCACTCCGAGTATAGGCTGGCAAGGGCAGAGCTCAGGAAGAAAATCATTCATCATCTTGTGCCCCGCCTCCAAGTGTGGTTGTCCCCAAAGGCTCTGTCATGGGCTTTTTTTCCCTCTCTCTATTCTCTCTTCTTTGATAATCTCATCCACTCCCTACAAATCACACTTAAGTGAATAACTCCTGTCAAGTGAGACCTCCAACCTCCAAATCTTCCCAGGACTCCAGTTTGACATCCCCAGATACTTGACATCTCTATTAGTCTTATTATCTCTTAAAACTGAATTCACCTTGCTTTTCAAAACCAGTAAAGGGCAGTACTATGCTCCCCATTCATTAACTAGGCTCAAAATATTGGTGACATCTTTTAATCTTCCTTTTCCCTCAACTCCCATAGAATATTGGTGTCAAACTTCATTGATCTTTCCTTTACATCATATTTCTCATCAATTTCTGTTCTCTAACTTTATTTGGCTACCAGTCTAATCCAGCCTTTCACCTTCCTCTTGAACCCAGTTGCTTTACTTGGCTCCACCTCTCTCATTTCAATCCTTCCCCCCCCACATAGCTACCAAAATGCACATTGGATAAAGCACTGTACTTTGAGTAAGGAAGACTCTGGTTCAAATTTCATCTTAGTCACTTATTAGCCATGTGATCCTGGGCAAGTCATGTAACCTCTTTCAGCCTCAGTTTCCTCATCTGTAAAATGGGGATAATAATAAAACCTAACTCACAGAATTGTTAAGATGAAATTAGATAATATATGTAAAGTGCTTTGCAACCTTTAAAGCATTACATAAATAATAGCCATTATTCTTCAGTCACAGATATGATCATGCCATTCCCAGCTCAGCAACCTTTAGTGGCTCCATAGTGCCTTTGGTTGAGGAGAGGGGAGTAAGATCCAACCTTCTTAATTTTTAAAATGTTTCCTAGGCTAGCTTTCCAGTTTTACTTCATATTACTCCCTTTCACATACCCTATCTATGTACACCCCAAGTTGGACCACCAGATGGGTGGTCACCTATCTCTATGCATTCACATATCTGGGATACACTCCTTTATTATTTTGACCTCTCAGAATATTTACCTTTTTTCAAGGATGTTACACAATTAGTAATCATAACTGTCAATGTAAATGAGATGAATTCTCCCATAAAATGGAAGTAGATTAAAAATCAGAATCCTACAATATGTTTACACAAAACACATCTGAAGCAGAGACATATACCCAGAAAAAGGTAAAAGGTTGGAGCAGAATATATTATGATTCAGCTGAAGTAAAAAAAAAAAGCAGAGATAGCAATAAGCAATCTTGATTGAAGACAAAACAAAAGCAAAACTAGATCTAATTATAATAGACAAAGAAGGAAACTATATCTTGCGAAAAAGATAGCATATACAATGAAGCAATATCAATACTAAGCATATTTGTACCAAATAGTATAGCATTCAAATTCTTAGAGAAGTTAAGTAAGTTACAGCAAAACTGTTCTGGGGGGAACCTCGATATTCCCCTCTCAGAACTAGATAAATCTAATCACAAAATAAACAAGAAAGAAGTTAAGGAGAAGAATAGAATTTTAGAAGTTAGATATGATAGACCTCATTGACTATGCATTAAGACTTAAAAAAACTCACAATCAAATGTAGAAAGGCAGAAATATTAAGTGTATTCTTTTTAGATCATGATACAATAAAATTTATATATAACCATGGACTATGGAAAGATAGATTAAAAATTAAGTGGAAACTAAATAGTTTAATCCTGAAGAATGAGTGGGTCAAACAACAGTTCATTCAAATAGTAATTTCATCAAAAAAGAATTACAATAGTGAGACAATATACCAAAATTTATGGAATGCAGCCAAAGCAGTACTTGGGGAATCTTTTTATCTTTAAATGCTTACATGAATAAAATATAGAAAAAGCACTTCAGTGAATTAGCCTGAAACAAAAAAAAAAGCTAGAAAAAGAACAAAAAATTTAAAATCTTCAATTAAACACCAAATTAGAAATTCTGAAAATCAAAGAAGAGATTAATAAAAATTGAAAGAAAAATGTTGAATTAATAAATAAAACTAAGAGTTGGTTTTATGACAAAACCAGTGAAATAAACTTTTGTCTAATTTGATTTAATAAAAAAGAAAGATGAAAACCAAATTGCCAGTATCAGAAATGAAAAAGGTGAATTCATTACCAGTGAAAGGAAATTAAAGCAATAATTAGGAGCCAAACTGTATGCCAATAAATCTAACAATCTAAGTGAAATGGATGAATATTTACAAAAAATATAAATTGCCTAGATTAACAGAAGGTGAACTAAAAATACTTAAATGATCCTAATTTGGAATGAGAAATTGAACAAGTCATCAATGAACTCCTCAAGAAAAAAATCTCCAGGTCCAAATGGATTTACCAGTGAATTCTACCAAACATTTAAACAATAATTCATTACAATATTATGTAAGCTATTTGGAAATAGGTAAAGAAATTCTAGCAAACTGCTTTTATGACACTAATTTGATGCTGATACCTAAACTAGGAAGAGCCAAAGCAGGGAAAGAAAATTATAGACCAATTTCCATAAACAGACCAATTCAATAAATATTGATGCAAAATTTTAAAATAAAATATTAGCAAAGAGATTGCAGCAACTTATCATATACTATGAGTAGATAGGATTTATACAAGAAATACAGACTGGTTCAACATTATATCAATGAAAGCTTTCTTCAAGGATATTCTCAACTATCATTTCTTCCCTGTTAATTCTTTCCTCATAACTGCAAAGTATTGTTCATCCTCAAAGAATTTTCACTTTGCTGCCATGGTTTCCTATCACATGTTGTATCATATGCCCTCAAACAAAATGTAAGCTTTTTGAGAGCAGGGTTCATATTATTTTTTATTTTTGTGCCTTCAAGGCCAACAATTGTATGCTTTACACATATTATATGCTCATTAAATATTTTTGAATTGTGGAGCTGTGGTAGACAGATGTGTCAGAGGTTGCTCCCACGGTAGCATGATGGAGCCATATGGCAGCCAGATCAAACAATGGTTCCTTGCACCATTTATTGCTGTTGTTTGTGTCTTATTTTATAATGTCCTTTCAGGCTATTAGGACCCAACCACAATAATAATGATAGCTAACATTTATTTAGTACCTACTTTATGTGGCAGGTATTATGCTAAACATTTTATAAATGTTTTCTCATTACTCACAACAACCTGTGAAGTAGAGACTATCATTAAGAAATTATTTTATTTTAGAATTTTTTATTTTAAAAATGAGGAAACTGAGGCCTACAGATATTTAATGACTTGTCCAGGATCACACAGACAGCAAATATATAAGGCTGGATTTGAATCCAGGTCTTCCAGGCTATAGTAAAGCCCTTTATCCACTGTACCACTTCTCCTAGGGGAAGATTTGAAAATTTCTTTTTTTCTGAAACAAGTGGGCATTTGACACAAAAATATTCACACTAACTAAAAGTCTTTAGGGTTCAGTTAACTTTCTAGAATTTTCAACAGTTCATCTAGCACAATGCCTTTTATGCAATAAATACCTGATAAGCATATTAACAACTGAACCAATGCTTTGAGAATTTTGTGTAGAATCTACAGAATCCAGACATTAGCATAGCATTATCTCTGCACAGAATATATGTGCCTTTAGTTGTCTATGTTGATGATCTTGGTCTCAAGCTAATAATTTATTTAAATATCCTTATTAGTGGCTGTCATTGCAGCTGAAGGAAGGTTTAAAAAATTAGTTGTGGGAAAGAGATGCTAACACCAGTATAATTTCTATCATCGTCAGGCTCAACAAGTTCAATTTTTCTATGATTTTGTTGTTCAGTCACTGTTTAACTATTTGTGACCCCATGGACCATAGCATTCCAATCCTGGGCATGGAGATTTTTTGACAAAGATACTGGAGTGGTTTGGCATTTCCTTCTCTGGTGGATCAAAGCAAACAGAAATTAAATACTTTGTCAAGTGTCACACAGCTACAAAGTGGTTGAGGCTGGATTTGAACTCAGTTTTTCCTGCCCCCAAGTCCCATGATCCATCCATTGAGCCACCTAGCCACCTCTTTTATGTGATGATACCTATTAAATGCAGCAATTATCAATTAAACAGATAACAAATGCTAGTACAGGTACCCTCTTTTACTTTTATTGAACTTTGATGATAATTAAACCAGGAAGAGCCAATACAGAGAAAGAAAATTATATAACAATTTCCATAGTGAATATTGATGCAAAAATTTTAAATAAAATATTAGCAAAGAGATTGCAGGATGATCATTTCATTTAGCTTCTAGGGACATCCAAGTTAAAAGAACAGAGCTCTGGGAGGAATTCAATTATTGAGTAAATCTGCAAATTCCTTTATTTAAAGAACAGGATTACATTTGTTTGACATTGGTAACTAAGCTTGGGTATAGGAGGTAACAATGGAAAAAGTACTGAATTTGGACTCTGATGCAACATCTGAATAGGTTGATTCTAATCTCTGACCAGTTTGGTCAGAGGAAATGAGAGGAAATGATAGGTGAAGGTGAGAAGAAACAAATGGCCTCTGAGCTTGGGGTGTGAACTTGATGGCTTTGAAAGTGGAATTGCGAGTAATATTAGTCCTTGGTAGAATTTATCTCTGTCCTATCAACTTTCTCTTACTTGTCTAGATGATAACATATGGTACCAACCTACTACCAAGGATTCTCAGCAAACTAAAGAAGGGAACAAGGGTCTTTTCCAACCTTTTCCATACCATTGACATGGTCAGAACTCATCTTTAGCCTCTTCAGATGATTACATCAGTATTTCCCATGAGTCAAACTGCATGTAATCAATGTCCCAACAGAGTCAGACAGCCAGAATATAAGTGATGTCCATTTTGGCACAGATCCACTTCACTGGTTTTATTCAGGAGTTTGATAACAATGTGATGTCAAGATGTCCTCTAGAGAGAATGAGTTGATGTGGTATGACCTCAAACAAGGAAGAGAAAGAGAGATGCTGTAAGAATACAAAGAAGCATAATTCAAAAGTACATCAGTGAGAAATCGAAGCTCATGTTTTTGGTGTTACACAATATTCAAAGCAATTTCTTTCACATTCTTTTATCTCATGTAATCTTCACAACAACCCAGACATTTTTCCATTTCACATATAAAGAAGCTTTAATTTATGTCCAGATCACTTCAGGATGGAGACACCCACATGAGAGACTCCAGGAACCTCCTTCTGGGAAAAGACATTCTGTGTTCCTTTATCAGCTAGGAAGTATTAAGTGTCTGAGATTAGATTTGAACTCAAGTCCTCCTGACTTCAGGGCTGGTGCTCTATCCATTGAACCACCTAGCTGCCCCAACTATCTTTAAATTTAACTGAAGGAAACAAGATCATTTTTTTTCTTTCTGGTGTCATCCAAGGGTGGAGGTCTTGTTCACCCACAGCATGGGTATTAGACAATAAGCTAGGGAAGGACCTGAGGGTTACCATACCATTCTCTTTAAGATTCCAAGAAAAGGGCTTTCAGTTTTGGCTTGTTTTAGACCTTTTCAGTTTGTCCTTTCCAGTTCTAGATGAGGAAGGTGGGGTCCTGGACCCAGGAACTCAAGTCTGGGAGCCAGGATTACAGGCCAGATGTTGCAACTAAATCAGCAGGAAACCCTGAGAAACTGAATGGAAGTCAGCCCAGGGAGGCTTTGGATTTAGAATCTTTAGGACTAATGCAATATAGAAAATCAATTGAATTGTGAATCAAAACTACCCCTGTAAAAACTGAGCAGGTATAGGGAATAATATCTTTTTCTCTTCTTTCTCAAGTGTTGGAAAGAAATGTTTACATGTTTATTTTTGCTATATCCTTAAAATAGATATTCCTTTGTAAAAGTTAATATAAATGAGGACTAAAATTCCCTAAAAAATGAGGGAACATCATAGATAGGGGCTTGAAAGAATGGCAGAGACTAGATCTTCCCAGATCTATTGATGTGTCAGAGAACACCAGGGGAGAAGTGAAAGATAGGTAGTCTTCAGACAATGAAGGCCAGAAGACACTGCTATATAAGGAATGAGGAAAGAGCCTCTTAAAGAAGTCAGATGACTTTCCTATTGTCAAATAAACTCAGGTCATTGCACTCCTTACTATAGTGGTTCCTAGTAGCTTTCAACTCTGCTGTCAGTTTAGAGAGACAGCCATTAGAGAGCTTCAAATGCTGCTTGGCCATGCTTTAGTCCATTTTCCTAGCAGCATGTGGACAAGAATTCAATGTAAACAGAATTCAGACTCTAATTCTAAGTAATAATAATCACTTCTTTTTCTTATTAAGCCTCTACTACTGATAGGAACCGGGCTACATGCCAGGAATATAAAGACAAAAATGAAATAATTGCTGCTCTCAAGGAGCGCACATTCTATGGAGGAAACAACAAATATACCTGTCAGTATATGTAGCACATGTATGTTACGAATTGATGTGTGTAAAGGGTGGGATAGAGCTCTACATGTAAAAGATATTTCCATAGAATAGGGGACATGAAGATAGAGAGCAGCCCCAATACCCATAGTTAATGGACAGGGACCTCACTTAAATCTGGTCTTTCCCTGGTTCAGTTTGCATTTGCCTTACTGCTTTATTTCTATATTATATATGGGCATGTATACATCATATACAGAAATATTTTTATAAACTTTCATATTTGTATATTTCCATGTAGTTTTATATATTATATGTATATACATACATCCACATATACATAAATGTGTATATATACATATAATTATATTCATATAACATTTTATATATTTCATTTCATTACATTATATATCTTATCTTACATTTATATATACAAATATATATTATATAATGTTATAACATAAGTGATATATAATATATAGACAGAAATATATGTCTATTTATGTATATGTACAAAGTATATAATAAACCATATATGTGTATATACATATATATGCACATATATAGATATAGATATACACACATATACATACATACTGTTTACAGATTTTTGTTTCTGGAAATCTTAAATTTTCCATGGAAGCACAAACCTGGTATGCCATGCTTATTTGTGGGAATTCCAACAGATTCAATATTCACTCTGATCCATATATCTCAGCTAGAACTGCTCAAGTAATGTCTCTCTCCCCCACACATGTATATAAAATATATGTATGTGTGCTTTTAATTTTTCCCTAGTTACATGTTAAGACAATTTTTAAACTTTTACAAAATTTTTGAGTTCCAAAATATATCCCTCTTTTCCCTCTTCCTTCTCCCTCAAGTAGTAAGCAACCAAAAATAATTTATCTTCCATCTCTTTAAAGGGATCAGAACCTTTCCCCCAGTTTTTATTCCCTGAGATCATTAATCACCCTAGATAAAGATTTGGTGGTCACTTGATTGTCTTTGGTGTTGTAACTGTTTATTATTGGGCACAGAATATCCATAATAATGGCAGTGAGGGGGTAGTGTGTGTGGAATCTGGGTGGAAAGTAACCAACATAAACCAACACTGGGCTGCTTATGACTGCAGCCTGAGGTTCGACCTCTGTCTATCCCTCTCCTAGCCAAGTACAAGTAGGGTGGGGTCATAAGCTCACATCCCTTCATTTCCAAGTACCACCATCTTGCAGCCTCAGCCTCAGTTTGTGGGAAAGAGGGAATAATGGTGGCAGGGAAACGGGTTTGGAAATCACTGCCTTCTCCATCCTCCCTATTGTACTTCCTCCTTCCATCCAAGATGGAGGACAAACTCTTGGCTTTCTCCTCCCAGATGCCTTTCAAAGCCATGTTCAAAAAGATATCACCAAACTGCTGAACTCTGGGGCAGTCTATTTTCTATTCCGACAAGTCTTCAGCAATACTTTCTGAGAGGGGAGCCGCAGAACAAAGGTTCTGCACCTACAAATTAGATAGAGGGTCTATTTTTGAGAAAACCTCTCTCTCTCTCTCTCTCTCTCTCTCTCTCTCTCTCTCTCTGTGTATGTGTGTGTGTGTGTGTGTGTGTGTGTGTGTGTGTGTGTGTGAAAGAGACAGACAGACAGAGGAGAGACAGAGAAAGATAGAGAGGAGAGAGAGAAGACAGAGAGAAAGAGAAACACAGAGACAGAGAGAGGAGGAAAGAGAGAGAAGAAAGAGAAGGGAAGAGAGAGACAGAGAAAAAGAGAGAGAAAGGAGAGAGAGAGAGAGAGAAAAGAAGAAGAGACAGAAAGAAAGGAGAGAGAAAGAGAGAGACAGAGACAGAGACAATGGAAGATAGAGAGAGAAGAGAGAAGTAAAGGGACACAGAGAGAGAAAAACAGAGACAGAGAGAGGAGGAAAGAGAGAGAAGAAAGAGAAGGGAAAAGAGAGAGAAAGAGAAAGGAGAGAGATAGAGAAAAGAAGAGAGACAGAGAGAAAGAAGGGAGAGAGAGAGAGAGAGAGATTGAGAGAGACAGAGAGAGAGAGAGAGAGAGAGAGAGAGAGAGAGAGAGAGAGAGAGAGAGAGAGAGAGAGAGAGAT